>JAMPIV010015777.1:0-151875 GCA_024509875.1 Oreohelix idahoensis | reverse complement strand
ATGTTTTTCCTCCCAGCAGACCACAAACCACTGCTACTTTTGCAGTCGGCTAAATTGCCACGCTGGGCATTATTGCTGCAGCAATTCAACTTTACTATTTTACCAATTCAGGGGGTCCATAACATTGTAGCAGATGTTCCTGTCCAGGTTATGAAGTTGGTGGGGGACAGGAACATCTGAAGAGAGTATTTATTATGGTCGATGTAAGAAATGTATTATAATCATTACAGTTGATGTTTATGAAGATGTATTATGGTATATGATTTATATGTCATGATGCCATAAAGGCAATATGTATGAAGTTATGTATGAATCATGTTACCAGATACCTATGTCTATATTGTGTGGAAAAGGATTGTTTATACGATGACATGATGCCTTATTATTGATGTTTGCTGTGGTATTACTGAAACATAAGATGCATTGTGTGTGAGAGACAAGGGTAGGACAGTCGTTGTTATTTTTCACGACTGCCTGTACCTGGGGGTTTGGTTCATGTCTGTTTCGGATTTAGTCCATTGAGTGACAAGGCATGAGCGACAATGGTGTTCGACAACTTTGGCATTCTCTAGGTAGATGTGGAGGTGTCGTCTCGGCATTCTGTTCGTCCATACTAAGAAGGGGGTTGGGCGTGATTCCTCCGATGCAAGAAAACTTCGTTTTCTTTCTTAAGGGGGGTGGATGTCACAGGATAGACATTCGCCGAAATATTAAGTTGGTCACGTTGGAGAGTGGCAACGCTGTTAGAATAAAAAACCGGTTTGGTTAGTTGAGCCAGAACGGAAGAGGATATAAAATTTTTGGCGCAAAGGATTAGACGTGATGCCTGCCGTCCTGATAGGACGTGGTCCCTTTGTCAGCGGTTTTTGCTGGGATTATTTGAATGCCATTGTGGTTCACATTTCTTGCCGGTATTCTTGTGAGCAGGATTATTTTTTATATCGCTGGAATGATGGTGTAGTTTCTAGAGGTTTTTTCCTGTAGATCATTTACGTTAAGTATCTTACGTTCGAGTATTGCTTCACTACAGTACAGGGCTTAGCCGGTGAGCGAAAGTCATGTTTGATTCACTGGATAGAATATGTCGGTGATTATGTACTGTTATATTGAGCTGTTGATTATGGCAAGTAGATTGGCATTTCCATTGCATTGTTATTTCATGTGTATTGCTAGCCGTGTGCGGTTTTGTGTGTGTACAATATTTATTAAAGGGTCCTTACCTGTTCCAGGTGTTATTGGTTATTTAATTGTCAGCTATTGTGTGCTGTGGTCATACCTGTAGACAGTGAGCCTAAGTCTATAGAGATTTGCCATGTGTTAACCTGTTAAATCCACAGTACAAATAGGGTTTGATCCGACAGCACAAGTAGTCTTGTGTGAGTTCTGACAATTAAGACATTAATATAGATGTCTGAGGGTGAACAAAGAACAAGGAGATATAACAGTTTCTAATATTTGTATAGCCCTGTGCTTAAGAAGAAATTAGTGGAAATTGTGAACGAGATGAGAGTTCTTAAATGGATCAGTAGTAACTGCTTCATATATTTACGAACTCTTCTTTGTCCTAATTTGTATAGCTATACAGAATTACGGGAGCACCCATTCACATAAGCCTCTAAGATGCAAAGGTTAATTGCTCGGTCAAATCACATAGTTTTGAATAAAACTACCTAAATCACATGGTAACCACGGCTGTTTTCCCACCCAGATGTCCAAATAGGTAAGACAGTATGAAACTTAACATCACCTATTTCCAAGAACAGACAGTAGCATGCCTAGTAGCGAAGGAGATCATATCTCTCCACATCTTCCTGTCTCCAGTATAATTTATCAATTCTGTTGTTAAATTCTTTCCATGCCACGATGTCAAACTGTCCAGTGTTTGTTCTCTTTGTCTTGCCCTATCTCTTTTGCCTTCAATCTTACCTGTTGTTACGATATGTTCCAGCTTTCCACTTCTCATATCATGCCAAAAAGAATGAATTGCTTCTTTCTAACTTGTAAAATAAGTTTCCTTTGCGCATTGGCCCTCTTTCAGGACAACCTCATTACTCTTTTTTGCTGCCCGTGGTATTTTTTAACATTCTTCTGTAAAACCACATCTCTATGGCCTCTAGATCCTTCCCTACTTGTTTACAAATTGTCGATGACTCCCTCCTATATGTCAGGATTGGTTCTATAAAACACTGAAAAACTCTTCTTCTTACTACCATTGACAAAGAAGTGTTGCATAAAATACTCATCGTTTTATAAAATATAGTAGAATATTTTCGAGTTTAGTTACTTTGGGGTAATCTGAGCATATGTCGTGGGACGAGTTGTGTAAACACACTACTTTGTTAAATCCCTATGTCGAGAGCCCAGCCACTCAACGCACAGTTGCTGAGCCGGAATAAATTACAAGAAGTTACGCCAGGAAAAAACTTAAGCCCTGTTTTTTCGGATGTGGGTCGTGGCCATCTTATTCACGCAAGATGGCGGACGAAAACTGAATAAAATTAGGCTGTACGAGCAAAAGACGAAACTGCAGGAAACCAATCAGCTTGCTCCACCAGGAACCAACCAAAAGCTTTGCTTAAGCATTCACCTACCTATATAATCGGGCGAGATTTTATGCAAACGCACGCAACACCGAACACGAAGCCAGAGACGACCGACTGTGTGAGAAGAGCTGTCAACCTGATTTATTGCTTGCCTGAGAGCATTGACCTGCAGCCTGCTTCGCTAAGTCGAGTCAAAATCTGGCCTGTTTAAATCTTGGAGGGTAAATATAAATTTACTATAAACTGGTAGGAAATAGGCCTACAGCAGATACACCTGTATATATATATATATATATATATATATATATATATATATATATATATATATATATATATATATATATATATATATATCTATATATATATATATATATATATATTTAACTTATATTGTTTTACTATGAACGTATGAGTTTACTGATTGTATCTTGGGGGGAATTAGGTATAATGATTTTATTTCCTAATATGATTGAATAGACGAAGACTATTAGGACTCATAGTTCAATCTATTGTCTCCTATAACTTCAGTCTAATGTCTCAGATAACTCCAAACTGAAATATAACCAAAACAGTCCTTGTTAGGACTCAACCTATTGTCTCCTATTACTTCAATCTATTATCTCAGACCAACTGCAATATAACCAAAACAGTCCTTGTTAGGACTCAATCTATTGTCTCCTATAACTCAATCTATTGTCTCCTATAACTCAATCTATTGTCTCCTATAACTTCAGTGTTATCTCAGATAAAACCAACTGAAATATAACCAAAACAGTCCTTGTTAGGACTCAATCTATTGTCTCATCTAACTCCAATCTATTGTCCCATATAACTCCCACCTGATATATCACCAAACAGTCCTCGTCTCATATACTCCTATCATAAGAACATAACAATATTGTTAGGATATATGTTACCAGCTAGTATAGCACTTGTCAGAGAGAGCCTGGTATATTATAGGGGGAAGAAAATGGTTGTATCACACCTAGGTGTACATATTATGGGATGTATTCATGTATTGAATGTATTCATGTATTGAATTTATATTACTGAATGTATTCATGTATTGAATTTATATTATTGAATGTATCCATGTATTAGTTTATCAGAAAGAATGTTTTGCAAGTAGACACCTGTCTTGTCTCGCTATTGCTAAATCATACTGAGCCATGTTGTCATTCATCCTACATGCAGACACTGAGACACGCTCATATCATATACAATAGAAATAGGTGGGCTTGAGGACAGAAATTAGCCCCTATTTTTCCTTGTTACAGGTTTTATTCGTGTCATAAAAACTGAGATCGTGGGTCGTCAGTCCAGCTGCCTGGAACTCCGCAGGAGCATAGAGATTGCACAGAATCTACATCTTTAGTCCCCCTCAGTCTTGGGTGGGCTAAAGGAACGATCTTCAGCCGGTTTTGTGTCAACCAAACCAAGAACTTCTAAGAGATGAGTACACATTAGTACCATTTCTGTCAGCATTGTGAGCAAAAATTAGTGTCAGTGACGAGAAAGTGATTTAGCGTAGAAAGAGACAATAATAACAGCATAGCTGATAAATGTTATATACTTAATTAACAGCACAGCTGATACATGTACTATAAGTGAATAACAGCACAGCTGATATAATTTTTGTTCCTATAATTGGAAAACTTGTTGTAATATATAAATTACATATCTATATAAATATAAATATTTGTAAATCATATGTAAACTTACAAATTCATTACGTTCCATTTTTCAACATTCACCCTTCAGCACAAGAGTAGATAGTGTATATACTAAATAAATAATAAGGAAATTGTATTTGAAGACTTGTCAATTTTATCATTGTTAAGCAAAATCTGTTTCCTTGTCTTAATATCACAGTTAGTTACACAGCGGAGGTGGCAAGTTATGTCGGTCTCCTCTCTACTAATTTTTCGAGATCAGAACATTCACAGCCGTAACTAATTTGTGATACCAGTAGTTCTCTCAGACACTGGGACTTCACCATTTTCTGCAGAAATTCTATTTCTGTAATTGTCAGTACTATACTGACCCTAGAGCCAAATAAAACCTCACGCCACACTAGGGGCTCGTTCCTGGGATATTTCTGTATATCTTGAGCCATACTTAGTCTATTCATCTATCTACACTCTATCTTGTGCCACCCATAGATAACATAAGGAAAAATTTTTTTTTGGAGAAATTCAATAATAGAATTTTTTATTGTTTTCTTAGGAGGAGTACCATTTGGTACTCAGTAAATAGTTGATGCTCACAAAGTTGCACGGAAATTATTTGTTCATTTAATTAATTAAGTTTAATTATAATATTTGGTTATAGTAAATTTACATACCCTATCTAAGTAACGCCATGGCTGATCTAGTGAAGTTCAGGACTGCGATCATGCAGATGGGTAAGGAATTAAACATGACAGGTGATGCTCTTACTCAGTATGTCACTACAGAAGTGGACAAACACATGGATAGGGAAGAAAGAAAGTTGCAATTAGAGACATAAGCCAAAAGACTGGAAGCTGAAAGAGAAGCCAAAAGACTGGAAGCTGAGAGAGAAGACAAAAGACTGGAAGCTGAGAGAGAAGACAAAAGACTGGAAGCTGAGAGAGAAGACAAAAGACTGGAAGCTGAGAGAGAAACCAAAAGATTAGAAATTGAAGCCAAGAAATGGGAGGCTGAAAATGAGGCAAAGAAAATTGAAGCTGAGGAAAGGAAATTACAAGCAGAGAGAGACCATCAGTTGAGATTAAAAGAGCTTGAAATTCAGGCAAATACTGGCAATAATGGTGGTAGCTCACCTCACTCTGAGAGTAGCTCCATCCAGAGCACCTCAAGTCATCATCATGTGACGTATTCTTTCCAGAACGTTGTCTCTATTACAGCTGCTCTGAACGCATCACGATTCTGGGCAAGTCGACCTGCATCAGCCAAAGACAAGTTCAGACTCTCTGTGATGTCCTGGGTCCACCGTCGTCTAGGTCGACCCCTTTCCCTTTTTCCAGGGACCATGCCTTCCATCACTGTTTTTTCCAGACTATTATGTCTTTTTATATGACCGAAAAAATTTCAGCTTCCTTATTGCGATGGTATTTTCATCTGGACCCATTTGTTGAAAAAGAAGACGCCATTGAGTCGTACCTGGATAGATACGAAAGACTTGCCATTACCTATGGCTTAGTGAAAGAAAAGTGGAGTCTTAAACTATCTCAGGGATTGAGAGGTGTGGCCTACGATGTATATTTGAAGCTCTCAAGAGATGACCAGGAAGATTATGAAATCCTGAAGCAGGCACTGCTTGTGAGATATGAAAAGAACTCAGAATCATATAGAAAGAAATTCCGAACAGCTAAACTTCTTCCAGGAGAAAACTATCACCAATTCTCTGCTAGATTGGAAACCTATTTAGAAAAATGGAGTAGTTTAGGAAAGTGTCAGGATCTGAAAGAAATGATAATGATGGAGCAAGTGAAAGAGTCCATGCCTCAAGAAATGAGGAAGTTTATCATGGAACAAGGAGCAGAGAGATTGGAAGATATTGTAACTGTTGCTGAGAGATATCAAGCAGCTCAGGCAGAATTATTAGGAAATAAGAAGAAGCAGGGTGAAAACTTCAAATCATCACAAAACTATACCAAATATGAACAAAAATACCATACCACAAGGAACAAACAAAGATTTGACCAAAAGGACAAAAACCCTCTAAGATTGGATAAGACACCTTACCGGAAGGAAGGAAAGTGGTGTAAAACTTGTCTAATGAGTAACCACAATACTGCGGACTGCAGAAGGAAGAATCCTCCTCATCATGCTGCATGTCTTACAACAGGGAAGCAGGGAAGGAAGGAAATGGCAGTAAGTCAGGACTTCCATCACCCCCCTGTCTGTGAGGAAGTGACCGTGAATGGCACTCAAGTACTGTGTTTATATGACACAGGATTGGACTTTGATTCAGTTGTGTGCTCTTCTCTAGTGAGTCCTGACCAGATAACCACAGAAACCGTGGAAATCAGAGGACCGATCAAGGGAGCAAGAACCATGACATTACCCATAGCCCGAATCAACATAAGATCTCGCTATGTGGAAGGAGAAATCAAAGCAGCAGTGATGGACGACCCTATTTACCCTTTGATTTTGGGGTGTAGGTATGTTTTCCTTGGAGAACCTATAAAACCTGTAGTTATGGCAACAGTCCAGACCAGGGAAAGCTCCAGGAAAATGGAGGAGAATCCTATCAATACTCATCCAGAAGAGATGAAAAAGGCTCAAGCAGCAGACAGCACATTGAAGCCTTGTTTTGGCAAATTGCCTAAAGCCCATAACCCTCCAGAGAAAGGAGACTTGTATATGAAAAATGGCCTACTATACAGAAAAGCTGGAACAGGACCTAAAGGGCATGGACAGCTTGTAGTGCCAAAATCTTACAGGGAGAAGGTTATGACGCTAGGACATGCTATACCCTTCAGTGGACATATGGGAATAGGGGCCACTGGACAAAGGATAGCCTGTCACTACTTTTGGCCAGGAATTACAGAGGACATAAAAAGATATGTAAGATCCTGTCCAGAATGCCAAAGAGTAGCTCCTAAGCATAGGACTGCACCAGCAACACTGGGAGAAATGCCTATTATGGGAACCCCTTTTGAACGTGTTGCAGTAGATATTGTTGGACCCCTCACTAGGACCAAGAAGAGAAATGCTTACATCTTAACCTTGGTTGATACTTGCTCTATGTGGGGAGAAGCAGTGGCCATGTCAGCTATAGATTCAAAGCACGTGGCAGAGGCCCTGTTGACAATATTTACCCGATTAGGTTTCCCGCATCAGATATTGACTGACAATGGGTCTCAGTTTAAGGGAAAGCTAACACAAGAAGTATTCAGGATATTTCAAGCCAGGCACTATCATTGTAGTCCCTACCATGCCCAAGGGAACGGTCAAGTAGAGCGGTTCAATGGTACGCTAATTTCAATCCTTAGAAAGTTGGCGAGTGAAAAACCTGATACTTGGGATACATACTTACCCGCTGCACTATTTGCATATAGGGAAGTACCCCACAATTCAACTGGATTGGCTCCAGCTACATTGTTGTTTGGAAGACCAATAAAAGGTCCACTGGAAGCATTGCTGCGGACATGGACTGATGAAAAGGCAGAGGAAACAGTGACTTCCTCATACCAGTACGTCAACGAGTTGACATCTCGATTAAAAGCCGGTTGGAAACTGGCCAATGATAACTTAAGACAGGCCAGGAGGAAGCATGCTGCCTACTACAACAAAAAAGCAAAGGATAGGGAACTGGAGGTGGGTGAAAAGGTGTTATTACTGTTGCCAAGCAGCAATAATAAATTGCAGATTGGATGGCAGGAACCCTAGGTCATACTGCAAAAACTTACTTACTTACTTACTTAGTCGTTCCCCTTCTACCGTGAGGTGTAGAGGTTTGGAAGAGAGAGCGCCAGACCATTCTGTCAGCTGTCTTCTTCCTGGCCTGGTTCCATTCTAGTCCTCGGTCCTTCAAAGATTGTCCAATGTTGTCCTCCCAGCGGACTCTGGGTCGTCCTGGAGGTCTGGATCCCTGGCTCTTTGTTTCCCATGCTTGTCGTGGTAGCCGATCTTCTCCCATTCTGCAGACACGGCCAAACCATCTTAGCTGGGACTGTTCCACCTGGGTCTGCAGCGGATGGGACCCTATGCCTTGACGGATCGTCTGGCCGCGGACCATGTCTCTTCTTGTTACTTCAACCACTTTCTTCAGATACCTCATTTCTGAGGTTTGGATCTGGCTTTTGTGGGTTGTAGTCATTGCCCACGACTCGCATCCATATATCAAGACTGGGACATAGGTAGAGCGGTATACAGCCATCTTCGTTTTCTTACCAACCTCTTTCTTGCTGAGGAATCCACGATTTATGGCCTGAAAAAGTCTCCCAGCCGCTGCTTTCTGGAAAAACTTTCCAGGACCAATTATAAGATTGACAAGAAAGGAAAGGAGAAGGTATATCATGTCAATCTTCTTAAAAAATACTATGACAAGGAATCATCAGAAGTTGCACATATCATGACCCTAGCCATTGCAACAGAAATGCATGGTGAACCACTTCACTCTATGAAGTATCCACTCACAACTACAGAGGATTATGTTCAAGTAAATATTAGTGAACATTTAACTCCAGAGCAGAAGAAGAGGGTTCAGAAAGTGTTGGAAACCCATGCTGATGTGCTCACAGATAAGCCAGGTCGTACGAATCTGTTAGAGTACGACATGAAGGTTACAGACCCTACCCCAGTATGCATGAGAACATACCCTATAACCTATGCAAAAGTCCAAGCACTAAGGGAGGAAGTTGATTATCTGTTTAAGAAGAAAATTATCTCGAAGTCAGACTCTCCCTATAGCTCAAGTGTGGTGCTATTGAGAAAACCGAGTGGTGAACACAGGTTATATATTGACTACCGGAAGCTTAATGCGATCACAGAATCTCAGGTTGACCCATTTCCTGACACCAACCAGCTGTTCTCTACACTGAGTAAGGCTAGGTATTTATCGAAGGTAGATCTAAGCAAGGGATACTACCAAATACCAGTGAAACCAGAAGTTAGGAAAATGCTGGCATTTAGTACATCAGACGGACACTACGAGTTTAATGTACTACCCTTTGGCTGAAAAATGCTCCAAGTATCTTTTCAAGAATGATGAGGAAATTGTTGGAACCTCTACAAAATCCCCATATCACTAACTTTATGGATGACATTCTTGTTGCTACAAACACATTTGAAGAGCATATAGTAGCGCTCTCCATGTAGTTTGACAGACTGAGAGCCACTGGATTGACTGCACGTCCAACCAAGTGCTATATCGGTTGTAAGGAGTTGGAATTCCTAGGTCACACTATTTCTACAGGTCATATGTCCCCTGACCCAAAGAATATAGAGAAGTTAAAGAAGGCACCCAGACCTCAAACGAAGAAAGATGTGAGATCATTCGTGTCATTATGTGGGTTCTATCAGAAGTACATACCCCACTTTAACTCTCTGTGTGCACCATTAACTAACTTAACGAAGAAAGGACAGCCTGACAAAATCCAATGGAATGCTGATTGTGAAAAAGCTTACACAGAGCTAAAAGCAAAATTCACCAGCAAACCAATCCTTACGCTACCCGATATCACACAGGAATTTGTATTAAGGACGGACGCTAGCAGTATAGGTATTGGTGCAACTCTCTTGCAGAAATCAAAAGCCCAGCCGGAGGAACTTTTACCAGTCGCCTACGCCAGTAGGAAGCTGAATGCAGCTGAGTTGAACTACTCGACCATAGAGAAAGAATGTTTGGCTTTAATTTGGTCCATCGACAAATTTTCACCTTAGTTGTATGGGACACACTTCATTGTCCAAAGCGATCATCAGCCTTTAACATTCTTGGCTGCATCTAAAAAGTTAAATTCGAGATTGTTAAGGTGGAGTCTACTTCTGGCGCCTTATTCCTTTACCGTGAATTACATTCCGGGAAGAGACAATGTAGGAGCTGATTTTTTAAGTCGACACCCTATTACTCTGGAAGGACAGACGCAAAATGATAAACTACAGCAGAAGTTTACACTTCAGCTATGACAGGTCACAGCTAGGAAAGGATGGGGCTATGTCGTAGAACGAGTTGTGTAAACACACTACTTTGTTAAATCCCTATGTCGAGAGCCCAGCCAATCAACGCACAGTTGCTGAGCCGGAATAAATTACAAGAAGTTACGCCAGGAAAAAAACTTAAGCCCTGTTTTTTCGGATGTGGGTCGTGGCCATCTTGTTCACGCAAGATGGCGGACGAAAACTGAATAAAATTAGGCTGTACGAGCAAAAGACGAAACTGTAGGAAACCAATCAGCTTGCTCCGCCAGGAACCAACCAAAAGCTTTGCTTAAGCATTCACCTACCTATATAATCGGGCGAGATTTTATGCAAACGCACGCAACACCGAACACGAAGCCAGAGACGACCGACTGTGTGAGAGGAGCTGTCAACCTGATTTATTGCTTGCCTGAGAGCATTGACCTGCAGCCTGCTTCGCTAAGTCGAGTCAAAATCTGGCCTGTTTAAATCTTGGAGGGTAAATATAAATTTACTATAAACTGGTAGGAAAATAGGCCTACAGCAGATACACCTGTATATATAGTATAATGATTTTATTTCCTAATATGATTGAATAGACGAAGACTAATAGGACTCATACTTCAATCTATTGTCTCCTATAACTTCAGTCTATTATCTCAGATAACTCCAAACTGAAATATAACCAAAACAGTCCTTGTTAGGACTCAACCTATTGTCTCCTATTACTTCAATCTATTATCTCAGACCAACTGCAATATAACCAAAACAGTCCTTGTTAGGACTCAATCTATTGTCTCCTATAACTCAATCTATTGTCTCCTATAACTCAATCTATTGTCTCCTATAACTTCAGTGTTATCTCAGATAAAACCAACTGAAATATAACCAAAACAGTCCTTGTTAGGACTCAATCTATTGTCTCATCTAACTCCAATCTATTGTCCCATATAACTCCCACCTGATATATCACCAAACAGTCCTCGTCTCATATACTCCTATCATAAGAACATAACAATATTGTTAGGATATATGTTACCAGCTAGTATAGCACTTGTCAGAGAGGGCCTGGTATATTATAGGGGGAAGAAAATGGTTGTATCACACCTAGGTGTACCTATTATGGGATGTATTCATGTATTGAATGTATTCATGTATTGAATTTATATTATTGAATGTATTCATGTATTGAATTTATATTATTGAATGTATCCATGTATTAGTTTATCAGAAAGAATGTTTTGCAACTAGACACCTGTCTTGTCTCGCTATTGCTAAATCATACTGAGCCATGTTGTCATTCATCCTACATGCAGACACTGAGACACGCTCATATCATATACAATAGAAATAGGTGGGCTTGAGGACAGAAATTAGCCCCTATTTTTCCTTGTTACAGGTTTTATTCGTGTCATAAAAAACTGAGATCGTGGGTCGTCAGTCCAGCTGCCTGGAACTCCGCAGGAGCATAGAGATTGCACAGAATCTACATCTTTAGTCCCCCTCAGTCTTGGGTGGGCTAAAGGAACGATCTTCAGCCGGTTTTGTGTCAACCAAACCAAGAACTTCTAAGAGATGAGTACACATTAGTACCATTTCTGTCAGCATTGTGAGCAAAAATTAGTGTCAGTGACGAGAAAGTGATTTAGCGTAGAAAAAGACAATAATAACAGCATAGCTGATAAATGTTATATACTTAATTAACAGCACAGCTGATACATGTACTATAAGTGAATAACAGCACAGCTAATATAATTTTTGTTCCTATAATTGGAAAACTTGTTGTAATATATTTACATATCTATATAAATATAAATATTTGTAAATCATATGTAAACTTACAAATTCATTACGTTCCATTTTTCAACATTCACCCTTCAGCACAAGAGTAGATAGTGTATATACTAAATAAATAATAAGGAAATTGTATTTGAAGACTTGTCAATTTTATCGTTGTTAAGCAAAATCTGTTTCCTTGTCTTAATATCACAGTTATAGCACGTTTCACTAGCTTTGCCCTCAAACAAATGTAATTATCTGATTAACCGTCGAACGTACTAATGCCATTTTTTGCATACGATGTTATATTGGGTTAGACCCAACAAATATATACTTTATATCTGTGCATCTTGTCCAGTTCCCATAAACGGAGGAAATCCTTTGATCTTTGGCGACATACTAATTATTGTGTATCTGAGAAAAGAAATTTTACCACTTCATGCACAGATTCTGTGAATTGATTAGGCATAGGCGTGTCTACTATTATAATAATGTGGCCATCACGTTTGCATATTAATACCCGTTGAAGATGATTTCTTAAATGATCTGCATGCGAGATACTCGTGACATTGTTTGTCATTGACATTTAATGCGCTACCAAACTGGACCTTCCTTGATCTAATTATTTCAATAGGTATCACCTCGTTGTGGTTCATAAATATTATAATGGAACGTTGCTCCTCTAAAGTGCTTGTAAATAACGGTAAGGTCATCTTTAAAGAAATTAAACTTCATCCGAATCATAATCAGATGTCTCTGAGAAATTGATAATCAATCTCGGCTGAATGAAGGACAAACCATCATTCTTCCAATATTCCTCTTCCTCTTGTAACACATGGTTCTCACATTTCTTCCAATAATCCCTGGCTATATTGGAGATGGTGGCTTTTATAAGTATTTCAACATCTTTTAATTTGAGCGTTCTATTTTCTGTTGCTACCTGTTCCTTAATTTTAGCCCATACTAATTCTATTGGGTTTAAGTGAGAATGGTAAGGAGGCAATCTTAAACATCTGTGACCATGTTCATGGATTGCCTTGTCTATGTGAAATATCTTTGTACGCTGTGTCTTTTTTTTACAGTTCCAAGTAATTCAGGCTTCAGGGACATTTCGTTGAATGGAATGTTGTTTATGGTCAGCCAAATCGTTATTACATCTCTAGTACTTGATGAATTAGGAACTTTATCTTCTGGTGCCACAACGTTGTGATATAAAGCATTGTCCATTATCAAACACGACGGTCTATCCAAGGAAGGAAGTACATGATTCACAATCCAATCCTGAAATATCTTGCCATTCATCTCTGTATGGTAATCCCTAATAACTGTGGATTTTGAAACAAATATGAGTTCAGTATTATTTAGAAGCCCATGATGGCTGCTTCCTGGATGTGCAATTATAAGGCGCTGTCCTTTGCTGCTTGGTTCTAGTCTCTTAGTTGTCCCATCAGATGATTGCCATTCTCGTTCATTACTGTGGTGAGAATTGATCCAAGTTTCATCTAAATACACAAAATCATAACAATCTCTTCTCATTTCTCTGATCTCGCGTAAATATTTGCTTCTCATTGCAACTATATGAGGCTTCTCACAAATAAGGTTTCTACCACCAACATATTTTCTAAAAGTGAATCCCAAACTCCTAATAGTCCTCCATAGCGTAGATTTTGAAATATCATTGTCATTATTCTTTCTTAACCAAATTTTCAATTTCCTTAAAGTCACTGCCTCATTATTGTGAAATATATTGCAAATTTCTCTCCGGATCAATTCTCTGTCAAAATATCCACTACTCTTGGCCTAATTTTCGTGTGTAAAACACTAGAATTAGAAATTTTAGATGTCGCTATCCAGCGGTGCAATGATCGTTTGATTATCCCCAAGGCATGAATAGTCCTCTTTTGTGGGTTTGAAATAGAATGATATAGTTTTCCACGAGTAGCTTCATTGCAGAAATACTTAAAAATCCTATTTGTGATTAGCTGTAATGTCATAAAATGTACTCGCAGACTCATTTTCCTAGTTAACCACACAATACTTTTTGTAGACACGCCACTGATTGACAATGTGTGAGTAGCACCGGATATAAACTATTTTGTGTTCAAAAAGTGCGTGTTGGCAAGTAGGATTTTATATTATATCGCAAAGAAACGAAAATTGAAACCAATGGCCGCATTTTAATGAAAAATTTAATTCATAGGGTCTATACCATTTCAAATTCACACACAAAATGTCACTTATATGCGTTATATATTCGCTGAGATATAGCATTTTGAAGTTGGGCAAAGCTAGTGAAACGTGCTATAGTTACACAGCGGAGGTAGCAAGTTATGTCGGTCTCCTCTCTACTAATTTTTCGAGATCAGAACATTCACAGCCGTAACTAATTTGTGATACCAGTAGTTCTCTCAGACACTGGGACTTCACCATTTTCTGCAGAAATTCTATTTCTGTAATTGTCAGTGCTATACTGACCCTAGAGCCAAATAAAACCTCACGCCACAGCATACTCACTTATAGTGCGTTTCAAAAAGATTGGTCGACGATTGACTTCAAATATCTCCATATTCCTTGCACTGATAAACATGATTTTTTGCATGTGGTCTTATATTTTCAATGTCCCAAAGTTTTTATAAAATTCAATGTTGCAGGTAGTTTTCTTTTCTTGCAACGGTTAATTCCTTTGATCTTTTTTAACGAAGTAATTACTTTGTCCTGGAAGAAAATAATTTACCGTAAATGAAGGAAGTTGCATCTTTTCGGCAAAGGCGTCTATACAATTCGAATGTTAGAGGGGTTTGTTAACTGATTACTACGTGAGGTCCTTTTTTATTTCTTCGAAATATTTGAGAGAAAAATAACGCCTATTCGTTGTAAATGTTACTTTTTATACTAAAACGTGAATGGATGCATGAAGAGGTGAAAGTATTGTGTATGTTAAAAATAGTAGTGAAATTGCTGAGATGAAAAGGAAATGAATTGGCTTACATATACACATAGATGGAGGAGAAAACATATAAAACATATAAGGTATTTACACACTAATTCTGAGTCAGACGAATCTAACATATTGATGACTACTCTCGGCTGAACGAACGACAGTCCATCTTTTTTCCAATAGTCATTTTCCTCTTTTAAGACATGGTCTTCACATTTACACCAATAATCTTTGTCTATCTGCGAGAGGGCGGCATATGTTAGTTCTTTCATATTGCATTGTTTGAAAGTTTTATTTTCAGCTGCCACGTGTCCTTTAACTTTTGCCCAAACGAGTTCAATTGGGTTTAAATGTGAATGATAAGGTGGCAGTCTCAAACACATATGACCATGCTGTTGAATCAACTTGTCTATATGGAATATCTTGGTCTTTTGTGATTTCTTAACAAGGGACAGTAATTCAGGTTTCAGAAACCCATCGTTAAATGGAATGTCTTCTTTTCTGAGCCAAAGATTTATAGCATCTTTTGTACTCGAAGATGTCGGGATTTTGTCTTCTTCTGCCACAACGTTGTGGTATGATGCGTTGTCCATTATCAGACAGGATGGTCTGTCTAGGGACGGAAGAAGAGTATTTTCAATCCACTCTCTAAATATGTTACCGTTCATCTCGGTATGATAGTCCCGGTTGTCCGTATAATTGGAAGTGAAAATAAGTTCAGCATTTTTCACTAGCCCATTATGTCTGCTGTCTGCATGTGCCATTATCATGTAAGATTGAAGAATGAACTTGTACTTTATTGTTCGGATGAGTTCTGCAACAAGTCACTTCATGAGTTACTGCAGCTCTTAGTTGAAAATGATCTCAGTTCAGGCTTTACAGAAGTGTTCAAACTGACAGAATTGATAAGGACAATTCCAGCAAATACTGCTTCTGTAGAAAGATCGTTTTCAGCTTTAAAGCGAATCCACAGTTCACAGATCTACAAAAGGTCAAGATCGACTCTCCAAGTCTCAGCCTATTGTCCATTGAAAAGGAAATTTTGAGCAAGGTTAGATTGAAGAATACATTTTACGATGCTGTAACAGAGAAATTTCTGCAAAAGGAAAGAAGAATAGATCTCATCTTCAAGTGAAACCTGTAAGTGAAAATATGTGTTATTTAGTTAATGTTTTTCTTCCAACCGAATAACTTTCGTTGCGTAATTGAATATAGTTGGTTTTTAAATTAAGAGGGGAAGGGGTAAATAGTAGGCGTACATATTCATTTTAAGTAGCAGCACGCCTAGCTCGCATTACCAGGATACGCCACTGTAACTGAACGCACCGGAAGGATCAATGTAATGTTCAAAACAGTGCGGCAGTGAGCTGAAACACGGTGAAAATAACGTAAAATACGTTCAAGATGTTAAATCGAAATAGCTCACAAATATGAAGGGGTAAGCCCTTTCAATACACGGTTGGAAAGGAGGTGGTCGATTTTGTATACTTTAAATAAATAAAATTTAAAACCATAAGTTTGTTAACGAGGAAAAAAAATATCCCCTTCGGGACATAGCGATCATTAGGTCATATGCAAAGTTGCAACAATTACGATCAAGTGGTTGCAGAGATATTGAATATTAAACAGCGGCAAACATTGTGAAACGCACTATAGCATTTTTCTCAGCATTGTGACGTCTAGATTTGTGAAAGTCATTGCAATTTTGTTTGTTTTTGTTTTACAAAACTATGATCAGAAGCTTAAATGCAACGTTTCCTAATACAGAGAATATACTCAAGATCTTCCTCATACTGCTAACTTCAAACGCACCAGGTGAACGCTCATTCAGCGCTCTGACTAGGGTAAAGGTTTACTTGAATGTCGTCATTAATACAAGAACGTTTAAGAGGAGAGTTATAGTTGTATGCACTGAAAGTAAATACACAGATGTATTTTTATCATCATCATATGTCTTTTGTGCTCCATATGAAGCACAGAGCCACAACTGCAGCTGTCTCCCTTGTAGCAAGTCTGCACAAAGCATTGACGTGCTCTTGCAGCAGGGGTTTCTGTAGCAACATGTTTTAGATGATGTTGTCGTTTCAGAATCCCATTCATATTAGTCACCTTGTACGACATGCCTGGGGGGGGAGTAAACCAATTTTTGTTCTCAGTGTTATCATAGACACCCCCTCCCCCAGGAACTTTTCGGGGGCGGTACGTCATTATAGTACGTAGTTAATCTTATGATATCTTCTGTGTTTTGTTCTTATGACTTTCGTTTTAGATTCCTGATAACTGCGTCACTGTGTAGATTAAAGAAGTCTAGAGACAGGACATTTCATTATCGAGCATTCAACATTTATACAAGACTTCTCTGACTGTATAGTAGCCCACAATGTGGTTTTATATCTGGGGCATGCGCCTTAATATAGCCGATGGACCTTGAGTCTAGATTAAATGGACATTTGCCCAAATGTAGCCGATGGACCTTAAGTCTGGAGTGAACAGTGCGCGTCTCACCAAAACAAGGCAAAACCCCTGTTAAAATATATTTTCTTTCAGTCTTTATCTTACGAGTAGATTTCTGAGATAGCCAATTCATGGCATTGTGCCAGTGGATGCCATTCTTTGGAAAAGCCACAATCCAAAGAGCAATAGCAGTCCATACACAGTGATATTTTTATTTAATGACTTATAAACACGCTTTAATCCCGTGTTTCAGAATCAATAGCAGATTTTCACCCAGTTTAGGAAGAAAGAAAAAAAAAGCTCTACAAAGTATGGAACAGACAATATGTCCATGAACAAAGTTACTAGAATCCCTAGCACTGTTGAGCGATATCTGATGAAAGGGGCACAATTAAAAAAAAAAGGACTGGTGGTACTGTTGATGACTAGAGATATGACGTGAATGGAGTTGTCTGTTCCTCGACTTTGCAGTAATAATAATAATATGTGGAAGGGACAATCATCAACCTCGCATTACCATGATAATCTGCTCCTGACAGAGAAAACAACTTTATGGTCCTAGCCAGTGGCGTAGTAAGGGAGATGCGAGAACAAAAAGTGGGGGGTGTTGAGAGCTATGTTATCGAACAGTATGAGAGTGTTGTACAGTTTAAAAATCTACTTGCAAACGTAATGTATATTTTATGGGTGAGTGGGAAAAGGGAGGGGGGGGGAGGGAGGAAGAATCTGCCACTGGTGTCAAACACTTTTAGTACGCCTCTGGTCCTAGCTGATGGGAAAAGATTCCCTCTCCTTCTTCATTGAGAATCTTTTTTCTCCAATTTACTGCGTATATGATACGTTCTATTTTTATCTAGGCTAGCTTTTTTTCTTTAGTGTTGTGCTGTTTTTGTCTTCTTTTATCAATCAACAAAACCACAAAGTGTTTTATTTTTGGACATGCTCCATAATATAAACGATGTACCACGGGTCTTGGTTGAACGGCGCGCCTCGCCATAACAAGGCAAAACTCTTTTTACACACAAAAAAAAAAAAATCTTTCTTTATCAAAGAGGGTCCTACAGGCAGCCTGGTGCTATAAGACCATACCACAGGATATGGATGGTCGTTTGCTGGCCTGGTGTAGTTTCCGAGGGTGACTGGGGAGAAGAAGAAAGAAGAAGGCTAGGCTACTGCTCCTTGAGGCATGTCACATGTGACCATTACCATGAGGTTGTGCATAGTGCTGGCAGTCTTACCATGTAAGACAAACTGTTACAGGAATCACTACTGCTTGGATATGAGCTTTGACGCAGACGGGCCATTTGGCATGGAGCGAAACACAAGATAATCAATGAAATGAAGTCTTCGCTGACATTACACACCTACAGGGAAGTGTGACCAACGTGCTCCCCTTGGTGTGTATATGTCTTGTTCCCCCCTTCTCTCGATGTGTATATGTCTTGTTCCCCCCTTCTCTCGATGTGTATATGTCTTGTTCCCCTCTTCTCTGGATGTGTATATGTCTTGTTCCCCCTTCTATCGATGTGTATATGTCTTGTTCCCCCTTCTCTCGATGTGTATATGTCTTGTTCCCCCCTTCTCTCAATGTGTATGTGTCTTGTTCCCCCTTCACTAAATGTGGATATGTCCTATTCCCCCCCTTCTCTCGATGTATATTTGTCTTGTTTCTCCCTTCCCTTGGTGTGTATATGTCTTGTTTCTCCCTTTCCTTGATGTGTATATGTCTTGTTTCTCCCTTTCCTTGTTGTATATGTCTTGTTTCTCCCTTTCCTTGATGTGTATATGTCTTGTTTCTCCCTTTCCTTGTTGTATATGTCTTGTTTCTCCCTTTCCTTGTTGTATATGTCTTGTTTCTCCCTTTCCTTGATGTGTATATGTCTTGTTTCTCCCTTTCCTTGTTGTATATGTCTTGTTTCTCCCTTTCCTTGTTGTATATGTCTTGTTTCTCCCTTTCCTTGGTTTGTATATGTCTTGTTTCTCCCTTCCCTTGGTGTGTATATGTCTTATTTCGTCCTTCCCTCGATGTGTATATGTCTTGTTTCGTCCTTCCCTCGTTGTGTATATGTCTTGTTTCGCCTTTCCCTCGATGTGTATATGTGTTTTTTTCCGCCTCTTACTGCATGAATATGTGTTGTTTCCACCATTCTTTCTGTATGTATCTGTGTTGTTTCACCTTCTTTCTGTGTATATGTGTTGTTTTTCCTTCTTTATGTATATACATACGTGTTGTTTCTCCCTTCTTTTTGTGTGCTTATAGGTTGTTTCTCCCTTCTTTGTGCGTGTAAATTTGTTGTTTCCACCATTCCTTCTGTGTGCATATATGTTGTTTCCCCTTCTTCCTGTGTATATGTGTTGTTTCCCCTTCTCTTTGCGTGAATATGTGTTGTTTCCCCTTCTCTTTGCGTGAATATGTGTTGTTTCCCCTTCTCTTTGCGTTAATATGTGTTTCCGCCCTTCTTTCTGTTTATAAGTGTTGTTCCCCTCTTCTTTCACTGTGCTTATTTGGTGTTTCTCCCTTCTTTCTCACATTGGATGGCTTGGCCTGGGCGAACTATGTCACAGAAAAAGAAAACGAAAAAAACTACTTATTTCTCGTCCGTTCCCTCGCCTCCATGTCCAATAACGCCCAGGGCGGTCGCTCAGCTCACCCTACGGCTCCGTGTGTATATATGAATAAAAAAAGCAAGAGGGGCTTTCATTGCATTGGGAAACATGTGGAGATCAAGAGAAATCACATTCAACATTAAAATAAGAATCTTCAACGCCAATGTCAAGTCAGTCCTATTGCTGGCCCTGAAACATGGAGAACAACAACCAAAAAACTACATACTTTCATAAATGAATGCTTACGTAGAATAGAAGTATTAAAATGGTATGACAAAGTCACCAATGAGGAAATGATGACAAGAACCAGACATATGCCAGTGGAACAGGAGATGAGAATAAGACGCTGGTGATGGATAGGACACACATTGAGGAAACCTGTAGATATCATTACAAGGCAGACCTTGTTCTGGAAACCCCAGGGTAAGAGAGACAGAGGTAGACCAAGAAACACATGGAGTAGAGAACTGGAGACAGAAGTGAAGAAGAGCTGGAACTAATAGCACGAGACAGAAAGACTTGGCATGTGTTTGTTGAAGGCCTATGTTCCATAGGGAGCTAAAAGATATTGATTGATCGTTTCCAGCTTAAAATCCCCGTCTAGTTCAAGTCTACTACTTTTATGCTGCCTTTTTTTCCTACACACTTACTTTGGCTTGCGCCTTGGAAATATTTTGCTTACCCAACAACCCCTCAACCTCCATTCGTTCTTTCATTCTTAAACTTCTGTCTTTCACATATTCGAAAGTGTCTTAAAATTTGTTCCTTTCTGTCTGCTCGTCTGTCACTCTTGTGTTTTTTAAATTTTTTTTAAATTTTAATTTTTATCTTTAAAACTTTCTCCCACTATTTATATCTTCTTTTTCTATTTCTGTCGCCACAGATTTCCAACCTTTTTTCTTCTATTATCTCACCCCCCCCTCAATCGCAAAAACCTCCCCTTTATCTAACACCGACTTTCATGCTTTAATTGCTTGGTTTTATGTATGACCCACATCCGGGAACGCACTCTCGAGAGCTCTGTATCTCATTCTTGTACCACTATTTTGTATCACTGTTTACATACTGCTCGTTACTGGCTCTAGACCAGGGTTTCTCAAACGGGGCTCCACCGAACCCTAGAGTTCCGCGAGAGGTCGCTTGGGGTTCCGCGAGAGATAGTGACTGAAAACAAAACCCACAACAATTTAAACGTCGTTTTTAGAACTTTGTGTGCCGGGAGATGTTAGAATTGCTGTGATGAGCAGTTACCGAGCAGCCCCTTATGGTAGTGCGCATAGGACCGTGTTCATTTGGTTGAGTCCATTCTCGGTTTTTGACGCGAGGCAAGCAAGGCTGTTGATAACTGGTGAGCGCTGTACTGCACAGAGTCTCTCCATCCCGAAATACCATATTTCAATAGCATCTTGTAAAGTAGAAATTTGCGATAAGACTTTTAGGCCTACTCGGATAAGGTAAAAATAATCAAGTAGGGAATAAAAACAAGGAAAAACTGAAGTTTCTTCTACCTAAACTACGGAATACATTAGAGTTGTTATCTTTTGTGCGAAGGGGGAACCACCCAAAAATATTAGGCTAATAAGTTTGACAGACAGGGACATAGGTGGAGCGGTATACAGCCATCTTCGTTTTCTTACCAACCTCTTTCTTGCTGAGGAATCCTCGATTTATGGCCTGATAAAGTCTCCCAGCCGCTGCTTTTCGAGTGGCCAACTCTTCTTTGATGCCCCCCTTTCGGTCTACAATAGGGATTATCCTATATATATATATATATATATATATATATATATATATATATATATATATATATATATATATATATATATATATATATATATATATATATATATATATATATATATATATATATATATATATATATATATATATAATATATATATATAATCCCAGCTTTTTCTGTCAGTTCGTAACGCTAAGAGATGCAGCGTTGGTTGACAGACATTAATTGTATTGTTTCCCTTATATGTACTCTCCCGAAAATAGTAACACTTACCAAATAAGAATGTGCAAATGACGGTGTGCACAAAAATATATTTATAGGATGTGTGATCCCGTATACATACGTTGGGACCCTCGCTGCTGCTACGTAGTTCGTGTACTGTGGTGATGCAAAGTGGTTTTAAAAAAAATACTTGTGAATAAGTGAAATTGCCGTTAGGTATTGGTGCTTTTGAATTTAATTCCCGTCTTATGACGAGCTTTTACACTAGTTATATTTATAACTTACTGATCACGCTAAGCAACCATGAGCTGTAGATATAATAAAGTTTATGCAGGAGTTCCCTGAGTTGGGTCGAGAGAAACATTGCGACTTGTTGCGACCAAAAATTGGGTCACAGGAAACATTGCGATGGGTCGCGACTAAAACTTGAGTCGCGGAAAACTGCGATAGATCGCTGGAAACATTGCGATGTGTCGCGACCTAAACTTGGGTCGAGGGAAACGTTGCAATGGGTCACGACCTAAAATTGGATCGCTGGAAACATTGCGATGGGTCGCGACCTAAAATTGGGTCTAGGTAAACACTGCGATGGTCGAAACCAAAAATTGGGTCGAGGGAAACATTGCGATGGGTCTCGACCAAAAATTAGGTCGCGGGAAACACTGGGATGGGTCGCGACCAAAAATTGGGTCAAGTGAGACATTGTGATCGGTCGCGACCCTTACTATTTCCATAACTCTTGACAAGTACCAGACAAGTGCTAGTGGAACAAGAGGTGAGAAAAAGATGCTATCGATGGATGGGATACACTTTGAGGAAATGTGTTGATAGCATTACCAGGCAATCCTGGTTGTGGAATCAACAGTGTAAGAGAAGCAGGGTTTGACCAAGAAACACATGAGAACTTGAGATAGAAATGAAAGGTACGAGCAAGTCATGACAAGAATTTGAGCTGATGGAACAGAAGGACTTGACATGCCTTTGTTGAAGGCCTATGCTTCTTGGGCTGCAGAAGGGTAATGAATGAAATAACAACAGCATGGATGCAGAACAGCGATATTGGTCTATCAACATGAGTAAAAGAAGTTTTAAACGACATGTCTTTGGCTAAATTCCTATATTTATTGCATGCGTTGCTAGCTTCACCAACTGTGAACTTTAAGTTGTGGTCGTAAAAATAAGTTCAGAACCACCGCTTTAGACATCTAATTTTCTCAGTTTATATGTGTCTCTGTACGCTTGCGCTTGAAAGTAGTTATAATGTGAATGAAGACATTTTACTGTCCAGATCTTAGTTAACTCGTAGATCTTACCTTAAAAAATGACTGTCCAAAAAACAAAATTATACCTATATACATACAAGACAAAACTCATTAAAAAATTGGTTCGTGCATTTTCTCTGTCTCTTTCTCTGTCTCTCTCTCACGCACAAAAGTTGGTTTCGTTTTTTATATTATTATCACCATCATCATCACTTCCCTTTTTACTCCCTTTGGATTCGTTCTTTTGTTTTGTTTGTTTTTATTTGTGTATTTGTTGTGGTGAGCTGGTTAATTCTTTGAATTTGTTGCTTGGTGCGATGGTTGGTAGATTGATGTGTGTTACTTCGGTTGTTTTGTTTTATTATTTTTTAATTGGTTGGTCTTGTAATGTTGATTTGTTTGTTGTTTTGGATGGGTGTACCGTGTCACAACTGTCTGTGACCGTGTACAATATCATAACTTAGCGCGATGGGTAAACCAGATTTTAGACTTATTTATTTATTTTTATTTTTTTTCTGTGTTGAGTGTCTGCCAGACTTTCATGAATTAAATTAATTTCAAGATGACAATTATAACAATTGGCTCGGCTGTATTAGGCAATGCGCATGACAACTTATTATACACACAAAAATAGTTAAAAGTTATGTCAACAAAAACTATGATAAAAAAATAAAAATCATATTGGAGTCTTCTTCTTCGTCGGCCTTCAAATAATCACATCTTTCTCTCTTATAAAGTTGGCTGTCCGTCTCAGGCCTCTCTCGTTACCATACAGTTTCTACCTTAAATAGGTTGGAGAAGTCCATGCCGCCACTCTGAAAAAAAAGCAAACTTGAGTGAATAAATCCAAAGAACGAGTAAGCAGAAATGAGAGAGAGGGGAAAAAAAATAACAAACGTTATTTAAAGGTTCTGCAGTGAATAAATCCAAAGAACGAGTACTGATTGAAACAAAAAGAAAGAATTCAGTTATCGTAACAATAATACACGAATTGAATATAGCACCTAGAATTGCCTTTCATTCATGTCTCTTTTTCGCGCCCTGTGCTTCATGAAGGCATAATTACAGTTATCCCCTTTGCAGGAGGCTTGCGCCAACATTAATGTGTTAATGCAGCGGTACTTGTTTGTAGCGGTTTGTTTTACACGACAAGGTTACAAGCCCCGTGGACAAGTTCATGTTCGTCGCATGGGGGAGCAAAACGTCTAATATTTCTCAAGTTTAACCATAATTGAATAGTGACTTTATATTATTGAAGCTTCGTGTAGTTCCCGGGGGTCTCTGAGAAAAGAAAGGATGAATATGACTACTGTTCCCCCAGGCATGTAGTTTCGGAAGCTGCTTTATTGTGTTGCACACTTCATTTAATCATTTTAGTGCTGTTTGAGCACCGCATGGCACTTCCACTAGTTGCGTATCTGCATAATGTTTCCGACTGAAAACAGCTGTAAAGGTCCCTGAGGATAACAGTTTATGTGAGTTTACAGAGTACCTTGCTACTACCACCTACGACCTCAATCAGACTTATTCTGACTAGTATGTCTGATAGCTACGTCTAATGTCTAGGGTAATGAAATGTGGTGTGCTGGTAATTAAATACACAAACACACACACACACACAAACACTAATATTAATATCTATGATCAAGTCAATTAACACTGTGTTTTAAATTTAGAAATTACAATTTTTTTTAAAAATTTATTTTGTCCTGAACCAAGATTTTTCTTATGGTCAGGACTTTTAAAACAATATGAATCAATTTCAGTAGAATTACATATAATTGAGTAAACACATGAAAGACTTGTACATATACATAATTTAAATTTGCTAATATTGGTACTAAAACTAAAAGTCTTTTAGGAACTAGTGCTGGATGTCGGGTCGGGGTATTTGCATCATACCCATGTCTTTAGTTAACAGTGTTCATTTGCTCTTTAAACAGAATTAATGGTGGGACAAGTCTCTTAATACACAATGGAGTTTCTATTATATTATATTCGTTGATGAATCTCAGCAGGCCAGGTCTTTAATACTTAACTGGCCTGTGACGATTGAAGAAAGTTGTTCCTTAGGCCCACTCCTCACTTGCTCTGAGGTAGTATGGTAGGCATCTCATTTCATACAATGGTGTATTTGTCAGAACATCTGGCACTAGCACAGTGCCAGACAAAGAAACTCTGAAACAATAAAATTAGGCTATGTCTTAACATACTACCTAATCCACCATGTTTACAAGCATTAATACATTGAAAAAAAGACAAGGTCAGATCTCTCTGACCGACCCAGCACATCTACATCCAGGCTGTTATCAAGTAGCACTAGTTTCCCATTTCTCTCCTCTATGGACTGCACTGCATCTGAAATAATTTCATTAATCTCTTTTTTCCATATAATAAGGTGGGTGATATGTTTCCACCTGACCACCTGAAAAGAAACATATGTATTCTACATTTCTGATAGTTCATCCTATTATATTTCAACCTCTAGGCCCTGGACAGTCGGCTGGGGACCTAGAATAAGTACTCACTTGTCGTAATCATTTTTCATTATATGGCAGTATCAATCACTCATAATTGTTAAATATAAAGATTAATAATTTCTTCCTTACCACAATTCAAAATTAAAACACACAGGTACGTTTAAAAAGCACAAACTCAGCTGAGCTGCTGGCTAGACTAGGGCGTCCCACTACTACTAGCACATATATTCAATGGACGACAAACTTCTTAGCCTCAACGATCTGCTCGTATGGACAGTCTTCAACAAAATGGCAACTAGCCGGCAAATTTTTCAATAATCTTAACTATTTCGTCCAATGAGAGTACTTCCCCTTTACAATTTAAAATTTCAAAAATAAATGTCCAATTTTTGGTCAACTGTGTAGTGTATTTCTGTCGGTCGGTCTGTCCGAACTTGTCATTTCCCAAAAATGGACTTGGTTTTGGCCTAACACTAAAAAAAATATTCAAATTTTTCTCCCATTCACTTCTTAGATTTCTACTGCGAAGATATTTTTAGATTCTATCCGCCTTGTCTCCCCCTTGTTTTCATGTAATTTTTTTCTGCCTTCGTCTCAAGGACGCGTCAAATGTAACTTTAGTGAATGCAAAGCTAACATCTGTTTGCTAGTTTGCCACTGAACAAATCAGTCTTTTGTCAATAACTTCCATGTTATCTGTCCGTCCTTTTATTTGAAAGCATATTATTTATCAGGAAAAGATAAGCTCTTAAACTAGCTAATTTTTGTGATTCTAAACCTATTAATAAGAAATTCCATATTTTTTCCACGTTAGTCTTGAAATCTTTACTACCACTCGTTCACTTCTTTTCCATGTATTTTCAAGCTAATTACGAGAGTCTCTCGTAGTACGTGAGAATTTACGTCATTCGCAATAAGAGCTAAGCCTGTTTTCGTGACTATTGGCTACATGTTCTTACTTTTTCATCGTATTTCAAACTACCAACTACAAGTTCGCGCGTATGCTAGACTTAGATTCAAACGCGTGCAGACGGCATCATTTTTTTTCTTCCCTCCTTTTCTTACCCCGTCTAAACGAATAGGCCTTTCGGGTCCTCATGTTATAATTAGTTGTTTTTTTCAATGACACTAGAAACGATGGTACGGTCTACCACAATCAACGCGCCTGTGGCGTGGGCGAAGAAGCCATAGCGTAACTTAACTATATTTTATCCCTACATTTTATTTTAACTTTTATATTTATAATGGAGGATTTTATCGCTGTATCAATGTATTCCACCACACATCTCCCCACTTGAGAACATGCACTAATGCAAGTTCCAAAACCAGTGATACACATAGATAAAATTAACTCCTTACGCCTGCTGAATACTCTAATTTTGATCACAGGGGTGCCTACTGAGGAAATCTGCACCGACGTTCTGTGACCCCGGAATATATTCAATGGTAAATTGATATGGCTGTAATAATAAAGACCATCGTAATAATCTGGCATTTTCATGCTTGGCCTGTGATAAGAATACGAGAGGCTGATGATCCGTCTGGACCACGAATGTTCTCCCATATAGATAGATTTGGAACTTTTTTTTATCGCCCAGATTAACGCTAAACACTCTTTTTCGCTTGTGGAATAGCCTTGTTCCGCTTTGTTCAACTTGCGGCTAGCATAAGCGACTGGGTTCAGTTCCCCATTGGGTGAAGAGGACCTTTGCAACAAAGTAGCCCCCAGGCCCACATTGCTTGCGTCCGTTCTCACCAAAAAATCCTGAGTCAAATCAGTCAATTTGAGAATAGGCTTGCTAGTTAGTTTTTTCCTTTAACTCTTGGAATGCCAATTCACACTGCGCTGACCAAACAATTTTATCTGGATTTCCTTTGCGAGTCAAATCAGTCAGAGGAGCACATATAGAGTTAAAATTTTTGATATATTTTTGGTAAAACCCACACAACGACACGAATGATCGCACATCTGTCTTTGTTTGGGGTCTAGTTGCGCTCTGCAATTTTTCCAAGTTCTTGGGGTCAGGGGTCATGTTACCCTGATATACAGTATGTCCCAAGAATTCCAATTCTTTGCATCCAATACAATATTTTGTTGGTCTAGCAGTCAAGTTTGCTTCTCTGAGCCTATCAAATAGCATATTCAGAGAGTTAACGTGTTCTTCAAATGTTTCTGTAGCGATGAGGATATCATCCATGAAATTCGTGATACATGGATTATTCAAGGGATCCAACAATTTGCGCATCATCCTAGAAAACACACTCGGAGCATTTTTCAATCCGAATAGCAACATGTTGAATTCATAATGCCCTTCCGAGGTGCTAAAAGCTAAATAAGGTCGAACCTCAGGCTTCACTGGAATCTGGTAATAGCCTTTGCTAAGATCCACCTTCGAAAAATATTTTGCCTTGTTCAATCTGGCAAATAACTGTTTTGTGTCCGGTAATGATCCACCTGACCTTCTGTGACAGCATTCAGTTTCCTGTAATCTATGCACAGTCTATGTTCCCCAGACGGTTTCCTCAACAGAACTACACTGAAGCTGTAAGGAGATTCACTGTGAGAAATAATCCCTTCTTTCAACAAATAATCTATCTCCTCTTTCAATGCTTTCTCCTTGGCGAACGGAACAGAATAGGCTCTCATACAGATTGGTGTTGAGTCTACCAGCTTCATATCATACTCTAGCAAATTAGTATGCCCCGGTTTGTCTGTTAACACATCTGTATGTTCCTCCAGAACCTGTTGAACTCTCTCCCTCTGATTTTTAGTCAGGTGCTTACTGACTTTTACCTCTGCAGCTGTCTCACAGGGGTGTAATGGGTATTCATGTGAGGTGAGTGGTTCCTTTTTCATTTCGGTTGCGATAGCCAAGGTCAGTAAAGGGGTGCCTTCCTGGATTTGTCTGTCCAGATACTTCTTTAAAAGGTTCACATGATATATTTTCTCCTTCCCCTTTTTGTCAATTTTATAATTGGTTCTAGACACCTTCTCTAGAACGGTATATGGACCTTGCCATCCAATCTGCAACTTATTATTGCTGCCGGGTAGTAGAAGAAGTACTTTCTCTCCCACAGCTAATTCTCTGTTTTTTGCTTTCTTGTTAAAATAAGCTGCATGTTTCTTCCTGGCTTGTCTCAAATTATCATTTGCCAGTTTCCATCCAGCTTTCAGACGAGTGGTCAGCTCGTTCACATAGCAATATGATGAGGTAACAGTTTCCTCTGCCTTCTCATCTGTCCACGTCCTTAATAACGCTTCCAATGGACCCTTTATTGGCCTCCCAAATAACAGGGTTGCGGGTGCCATCCCGGTTGAACTATGTGGTACTTCCCGGTACGCAAACAACGCAGCGGACAAAAATTGATCCCACATATCAGGTTTCTCATGTGCCAGCTTTCTCAGGATAGAAATGAGAGTCCCGTTGAACCTCTCTACCTGGCCGTTCCCCTGTGGATGGTACGGGCTACAATGAAAGTTTCTGGCTTGAAATAGCTTAAAAACTTCTTCCGTTAGTTTCCCCTTGAACTGTGAGCCATTATCAGTCAAGATTTGATGCGGGAATCCTAATCTTGTGAATATTGTAAGTGATGCCTCTGCCACATGTTTCGAATCGATTGACGACAGGGCTACCGCCTCTCCCCACATAGAACAAGTGTCCACCAGAGTAAGGATGTAACTGTTCCTCCTCTTGGTCCGAGTGAGAGGTCCCACAATATCCACTGCAACTCTCTCAAAAGGGGTTCCCACTATGGGCATTTCCCCTAGAGTTGCAGGCGCAGTCCAATGCTTTGGAGCTACCCTTTGACATTCTGGACAGGATTTTACATATCTTTTTATATCTTCCGTTATCCCTGGCAGGAAGTAATGACAAGCTATACGCTGTCCTGTGGCGCTGATCCCCATGTGACCACTGAAGGGAATCGCATGCCCTAGTTCCATCACTTTCTCCCTATATGAAGTAGGAAGAACCAGCTGGTTGTGACCATTTGTTCCAGTTCCAGCCTTCCTGTATAATAATTTGTTCTTCATATAATAATCTCCCTTGCTTGGAGGTGTGTGACATTTGGGCAATTTTTTAAAACAATGCTTGAGTGTCCTATCCTCAGCCTGCGCCTTCCTCATCTCCTCTGGATGAGCATTTATAGGTTCACCTTCTTCCTCCTTTGACTGTGACCTGGTCTGCACTGTCGCCATGATCACAGGTCTCTTGGGATTCCCCAAGAAGACGTATCTACACCCCAATATCAGAGGGTAGATGAGTTCATCTATCACTGCTGCTCTGATTTCTCCTTCCACATAGCGAGTTTTCACCGTTATCCTTGCGATGGGAAGTGTCATGAGTGGTATGTCCTTAGTCGCCCCTTGTATTTCCACTGTTTTGGTGGTATACTGACCTGGGTTCACTAGGCTAGACCTCACAACTGAATCAAAATCCAAACCTGTATCATATAGGCACCTTGTGGTGACCCCGTTACAAACAACATCCTCACAAACTGGGGGGTGATAAGGTTCCTGCTGTCCAGTAGGTTTAACATTTAATCTCTGGTTCCCCGATTTCATTGCAGCAATGTTAGAAGGTTTCCTTTTACAAACTTCGGTGTTATGGTTGTCCTTCCTACACCATTTACACCACCTCTTTCCTTGGTTAAAAGGTTTTCTTTCATTATATTTTTGGTCATTGAACTGTGAGTTTCTATCACGATAATCATTTCGTGGCCTATCAAAATTAGTCCTACCTTTGTTACCTTGTTCTTTGGTATCAAATTTATTAAAGTGCTGTGTGACCTTAAAATTCTCTATATGTTTCTTTTTAGTGCCAGCTACCTCTGCCTGGGCTGCTTGATACCTCTCAGCGACGTTGAATACCTCACCCAACCTCTCTGCACCTTGTTCCATGAGAAACTTTCTCAGGTCTGGAGCCATGGACTCTCTTAATTGCTCTATCATGATCATTTCTTTAAGATCTTGGGTCTTCCCCAGAGCAGTCCATTTCTCCAAATAGGTTTCCAGTCTGGCAGAGAATTGGTGGTATGTCTCCCCAGACAAAAGCCTGGCATTTCTAAACTTCTTACGATAAAATTCACCATTCTTTTCATATCTTAATAACAGAGCCTGCTTTAGCATGTCATAATTGTCTTGGTCGTCTCTATTCATTTTTGCAAACACTTCATAAGATGTTCCCCTAAGCCCCTGGGATAACTTTAGGCTCCACCTTTCTCTCTCTAACCCATACGTGGTAGCCAAAAGTTCAAACCTACTTAGAAAACTTTCTATGTCATCGTCTTTCTCAACAAAATGGTCTAAATGAAAGCCCATAGCTGAGGTTGAGGCTCCCTGACTAGCAGTGGCATCGGAGGGAAAGGGGCTGGAACCATTTTCAGGAGCATGGCCTTGTAATTCCAACTCCCTTAGTCGTAACTCGTGCTCCCTTTGTAATCTCTTATCTTCTGCTTCCCTCTCAGCAGCCTGTCTCCTTTCCTCTCTTTCAACTTCTAATTTCTTCTCTTCCAATTGGAGCCGCTTTATTTCAGCCACCCTATCCGACTCCAATGCCTTAACCTCTTTGTCAGCCTCAATCTGCAGCCTCTTAAGTTCTTTGTCAGCCTCAATTTGTAACCTCTTCTCTTCAGCTAACCTCCTATCTTCCCTTTCAATATACTTGTCGCATTCTGAAGTTACATATTGGATCAAAGCCTGACCCTCCATATTCATTTCTTTAGCAGTCAGCACAGCAGCCGATCTGAATTTGGCTAGATCTGCCATCCTGTATAACAATTCTAATAATGTTCTAAGATAGATTGCAAACTCTAATTAACAAAGTGACTTTCAGATCCCAGACGAGCCTACCAATATATGTGGTGGGTTTTGATGTTATTTATTGTTGTTGTTATGTTTACTTAGTGTACTGAATGAGGTCAGCTGTGAAGGTCCCTGAGGATAACAGTTTATGTGAGTTTACAGAGTACCTTGCTACTACCACCTACGACCTCAATCAGACTTATTCTTGACTAGTATGTCTGATAGCTACGTCTAATGTCTAGGGTAATGAAATGTGGTGTGCTGGTAATTAAATATACAAACACTAATATTAATATCTATGATCAAGTCAATTAACACTGTGTTTTAAATTTAAAAGTTTAAAATTTTTTTTAAAAATTTATTTTGTCCTGAACCACGTTTTTTCTTCTGGTCAGGACTTTTAAATCAATATGAATCAATTTCAATAGAATTACATATAATCAAGTAAACACATGAAAGACTTGTACATATACATAATTTAAATTTGCTAATATTGGTACTAAAACTAAGTCTTGAGGAACTAGTGCTGGATGTCGGGTCGGGGTATTTGCATCATACCCGTGTCTTTAGTTAACAGTGTTCATTTGCTCTTTAAACAGAATTAATGGTGGGACAAGTCTCTTAATACACAATGGAGTTTCTATTATATTATATTCGTTGATGAATCTCAGCAGGCCAGGTCTTTAATACTTAACTGGCCTGTGACGATTGAAGAAAGTAGTTCCTTAGGCCCACTCCTCACTTGCTCTGAGGTAATATGGTAGGCATCTCATTTCATACAATGGTGTATTCGTCAGAACATCTGGCACTAGCACAGTGCCAGACAAAGAAACTCTGAAACCATACAATTAGGCTATGTCTTAACATACTACCTAATCCACCATGTTTACAAGCATTAATACATTGAAAAAACGACATGGTCAGATCTCTCTGACCGACCCAGCACATCTACATCAATGCTGTTATCAAGTGGCACTAGTTTCCCCTTCCTCTCCTCTATGGACTGCACTGCATCTGAAATATTTTCATAAATCTCTTTTTTCCATATAATAAGGTGGGTGATATGTTTCCACCTGACCACCTGAAAAGAAACATCTGTATTCTACATTTCTGATAGTTCATCCTATTATATTTCAACCTCTAGGCCCTGGACAGTCGGCTGGGGACCTAGAATAAGTACTCACTTGTCGTAATCATTTTTCATTATATGGCAGTATCACTCACTCAGAATTGTTAAATAAAAGGTTAATAATTTCTTCCTTACCACAATTCAAAATGAAAACACACAGGTACGTTGAAAAAGCACAAACTCAGCTGAGCTGCTGGCTAGACTAGGGCGTCCCACTACTACTAGCACATATATTCAATGGACGACAAACTTCTTAGCCTCAACGATCTGCTCGTATGGACAGTCTTCAACAAAATGGCAACTAGCCGGCAAATTTTTCAATAATCTTAACTATTTCGTCCAATGAGAGTACTTCCCCTTTACAATTTAAAATTTCAAAAATAAATGTCCAATTTTTGGTCAACTGTGTAGTGTATTTCTGTCGGTCGGTCTGTCCGAACTTGTCATTTCCCAAAAATGGACTTGGTTTTGGCCTAACACTAAGCAAATATTCAAATTTTTCTCCCATTCACTTCTTAGATTTCTACTGCGAAGATATTTTTAGATTCTATCCGCCTTGTCTCCCCCTTGTTTTCATGTAATTTTTTTCTGCCTTCGTCTCAAGGACGCGTCAAATGTAACTTTAGTGAATGCAAAGCTAACATCTGTTTGCTAGTTTGGAACTGAACAAATCAGTCTTTTGTCAATAACTTCCATGTTATCTGTCCGTCCTTTTATTTGAAAGCATATTATTTATGAGGAAAAGATAAGCTCTTAAACTAGCTAACTTCTGTGATTCTAAACCTATTAATAATAAATTCCATATTTTTTCCATGTTAGTCTTGAAATCTTTACTACCACTCGTTCACTTCTTTTCCATGTACTTTCAAGCTAATTACGAGAGTCTCTCGTAGTACGTGAGAATTTACGTCATTCGCAATAAGAGCTAAGCCTGTTTTCGTGACAATTGGCTTTATGTTCTTATTATTTCATCGTATTTCAAACTACCAACTACAAGTTCGCGCGTATGCTAGACTTAGATTCAAACGCGTGCAGACGGCATCATTTTTTTTTCTTCCCTTTTTTCTTACCCCGTCTAAACGAATAGGCCTTTAGGGTCCTCGTGATATAATTAGTTTTTTTTTCAATGACACTAGAAACGATGGTACGGTCTACCACAATCAACGCGCCTGTGGCGTGGGCGAAGAAGCCGCAGCGTAACTTAACTATATTTTATCCCTACATTTTATTTTAACTTTTATATTTATAATGGAGGATTTTATCGCTGTATCAATGTATTCCACCACAGTATGCAGTGTGCATGAAGAGTCGAGTTCCGTTTTCGTGGCGGACGAATGTATCTGGACTAGAACCCCTTTATAAATATAAAGGGGCTCTAGTCTGGACCAGCGTTTCCACTCCTAGGTGGATTCACCCAGATCTAGGTTTTTTGGTCCCGCATCACGGTGTCATTTTCCTTCATTAGTTAACGAACGCCACCGTAGATCAACTTTCGGTTTTAGGTTTTTCGCCCAAGTTAGCCCAAAAATAGCCCACAGTAGCCCAAACAACCGCATAAAGTAGCCCAAGACGCCCAAAATTCAAAATCTAGGTGTATCTCGGTGTATTTTAAGGTACTATCTAGTTCCTAGGGTTGCAACACTGGTCTGGATTGTGTGGCTGTGTCCACTGAACATGGAGTTGTGCATGAAGCTGGTAATCTCATCATGTAGAACAAATTGCTATATAAACCACTTATGCAAGAGCACGTGAATGTGCAGGGCCTCCTGCATGAGGCCCAGCTGCAACAATGACTCCAATTTCCATATGGAGCGAAAAGTAAAATGATGAATTTTTGAAGAGACGATAACAAAACAGTTCACCCAATAATTTCAAGTCAAGGATGTATTCGTATTTTTTAAAATTTAGTAGTGTAATGGAATCGACTACCAACTAATCAGATCAATTGTTTTTTAATATAAAATTTGGCATCGTTTCCGCGAGGCGCGTCTCCGTTCAGCGTAGACACAGGGTTAATCGGTTACATTAGGGCGCTGTCTAACTATAAAAGCTCTTGTGGAATGGTTAATATCTTACACTGTTACAGAGATGATGAATACAAGTTTACGTGAATGTCAGGAAGAGATTCTAACTGCTAGAGGCCATTTTGACTGTGTGCCGCGACACGGTGTTATCCAGCACGCGGCCAGACCGCAGACAACGTTGTGTACGCCATGTTGAAAGAGCTGGCGTCTTGGACAAACAAAGTATCGACAGAGACGTGATGTATCTGGAGCTAGGAGGATTTGAACCTTCAGTAATTCTCGACCACCCTGCTCATGTGACCTAGAATCGAAGGACGAGGAATGCGAAAAGTTATGTTTTAAAAGTGTAACGAACAGCCGACTGAGTTTACTGTTGAGTCTAGGCTAATAATCAGTTTCTAAGGAGTTTAAGCCAGAGTTAAAAAAACAAACAATAAACTGTGGAGACAGTTAATTACCATCATCATTTCCACTTTTGTTCCCCATGGAGCATAGAGCCATCAGTAAAGCTGGCCTCACCGTAGGAAGCTTGCAACACAACATTCACGTGCTGTTGCAGCAGCGGTTTCCGTAGCAATTTGTTTTACATGACGAATGTGCAAACATCATACCCAACTTCGGAGCCGCGGTAGCGCAGTGGTTAGTGCACTGGCTTCCTAGCTCGGTGGTCCATGGTTCGATCCTCAGTTGAGGTGGGATTTTTTAGACCGGAAACGGCTCCGGGGTCGACCCAGACTCATGCATTGGGTACCAGAACAATTCTGGGAAGGTTAAGGTAGCCGGCATGTGATGCTGACCACATCACCCCTAGTGTGCCGATGGTCAAGAAAATACAGGCCTAACACCGTATTCCCAATATGCCTCAATAGGCGTGTAACGTGATCCTTTACCTTTTTTTTAATACACAACTTCATATTAGGTGCCTTGTACGACTTGACCGAGTGAGCAGTAGTCACATTTTTTTCTTTGTCTCCCGAGACCACAGGGAACAATACAGGGCCCTTCCCTGTAAATACGAGAGATATATTTGTTTTTAGTGATATGCCTTCGAATCCTTTTATAAAATTATATATATATATATATATATATATATATATATATATATATATATATAGAGAGAGAGAGAGAGAGAGAGAGAGAGATATATATAGAGAGAGAGAAAGAGAGAGAGAGAGTTTAAGAGAGAGTGTACAACTGACGAGAAAGTAGGTCATTACTAGAGCTGTGTTTACAAGAAAATACAGGATGACCTAGGTGATTGAAGAGACGCCTTGATTAAATGGGCACATCATTGTCTCCTTATGATGCCCGCCTCTTTTAAATACGAAACGCAGCCTATAATCACAGTTCATTATCTCCCTTGCTTAATTTTCCTTACTTTAATGGATTTATTTCCACATGATTTTACATGCTTTTAGTCAGTATATAAAATTGGCTGAATCAGAACTAGTCAAAACTTAAGACATTAAAACAGAATATGAAAGTTTAAGTTCTCCGTAATAAGTGAAACATCAAGATTTTAAGCGTCAGATTTTAAATGGCGACAAATATATAAACCCCATGTGAACTTAAATTAAAGTGGTTTTAAAAATACCTAGACTGCACAAAATAAATACTCAGAGCAGTAACATCTCTTTACGAAACTTGTGACATGGCCTCTACAGTTGTTAAGTGCAGTGATTTTAAAACTTGTCCTAGTTTGGCCATGTCAGCTCGAAAGATACAAAATACTTGCCTAGATCACGGACGTCGACTAATCGTCCTTATGCAATGTTGACTTAACTATTAAGGCGTAAATCTCATTCTAAGCGTGCCATTTTCATCCGTTAGACTGACACCTTGAGAGAAAGTTACTCGGAGATGTCGTCCCAAATCTTCGGATTTACACTTGGTCCGCATTTTTTTAGGTTTTTTTTTTTTTGTTTTGTTTAATTTAAATTTTGTTCTTCGAGTGCAGTCAATAAAATAATCAAACATAAATAAAGAGGCATAGTGTAAACTATGTTAGCATTAACACAACGAATACTATTAACTATAGCGACCTCATTATAAACTATGTTAGCATTAACACAACGAATACTATTAACTATAGCGACCTCAGTATAAACTATGTTAGCATTAACACAACGAATACTATTAATTAAAGCGACCTCAGTATAAACAATGTTAGCATTAACACAATGAAAACTATTAACTATAGCGACTTCAGAATAAACTATGTTAGCATTAACAGAACGGATACTGTTAACTATAGCGACTTCAATATAAACTATGTTAGCATTAACACAACAAATACTATTAGCTATAGCAACTTTAATTTAAACTGTTAGTATTAACACAACGAATACTATTAATTGAAGCGACTTCAGTATAAACTATGTTAGCGTTAACACAACGAATACTATTAATTGAAGCGACTTCAATATAAACTATGTTAGCATTAACACAACGAATACTATTAATTGAAGCGACTTCAATATAAACTATGTTAGCATTAACACAACGAATACTATTAATTGAAGCGACTTCAATATAAACTATGTTAGCATTAACACAACGAATACTATTAATTGAAGCGACTTCAATATAAACTATGTTAGCATTAACACAACGAATACTATTAATTGAAGCGACTTCAATATAAACTATGTTAGCATTAACACCAGTGGCGTATTCTGTATGCGTGCTGCGCACACCTATGCCCGAAGGAAAATAAAAATTTAATTTATTATTCTATAAAATATTTCTCTTCTAAAGTTCTGCTTTCGGACCGCACGCATCAGGATAACGGATTTTCCCGCATATCTAGTTTCAGTTTCCCAGACGCGTTTTATAGTGCAGTTTTTATTGGTTGGTTACAATCGCCCGAAGTCTCTCGGATAATTCCGTCACAATGCGTGCTGCGTCTTTCGGATTCACGTCTGAAGATTGGTTTGTGTGGATCGGGGTCAATGCCAGATACGTCAATACAATACGAACATGCGTGCGGTGGACTTGCAGCTCTCGAGTTGTAAAAATCGGCCGTGTCCGTCCAGTGTTTTTTGTGATTAATTTTTGTTAGTTGCCGGGAATGCAGACTATTACAGTGACAGTGAGTTTCAAGTTGTAAGTTAATTAGTATTTCGGAAATAATTGACATATACCCCTAATAACTATCGTTGCGTAATTGAATATAGTTGGTTTTTAAATTAAGAGGGGAAGAAGTTAAATAGTAGGCGTACATATTCATTTTAAGTAGCAGCACGCCTTGCTCGCATTACCAGGATACGCCACTGATTAACACAACGAATACTATTAATTGAAGCGACTTCAATATAAACTATGTTAGCATTAACACAACGAATACTATTAACTACAGCGACATAAATATGACATAAGTAAGACCAGCAAAGTATTTCAAGCTTTCACGATGGCATTCTCAAAGATGTTTGCTTAATATTTATTTTAATATGAATATATTAAAAAGTCAGCTGGCGGAATGCATAAAATCAGGAGGAAACAGCTAATTTAAAGATTGCAACCAAAGAGGAGTGGGTTCGATTCCGAGCGCAAGCAGAAGAAACTCCGAGAACAAGGTGACACTTGGGAGTCATGACTCAAGTCTTTCCCCTCCCAAAAAGAAACCTGGTGTCAAGAAAGTGAAAGGTCCGAAACACTTGTTCTTCGAATGGGAGAACCTCATCTGATGGTCAGAGTACCCTCTGTTGGAGTGTTCTATTAGCAGTTTCGTATCATCGCTAGCGTAAGGGACCACAAGGTCTTTTATATTTGTACTTGCGCCCTAATAAAACCGACGGACCTTGCGTCTAGGTTGAACGGAGCGCGCCTCTCCAAAAACGAGGCAAAGCTCCTAATTAAAAAAAAAAAAAAAATGAAACTACCGCTAAAGCAGTAGCGTGCTCATGATATTTGTTTTGATCATACACGCATATATATATGTATATATATAGATATATATATATATATATATATATATATATATATATATATATATATATATATATATATATATATATATATATATATATATATATATATATATATATATATATATATATATATATTCGTTGTTGTTTCCGTAACTTCAATTTTTTTTACATAGACAGGGGTGTCAGCCCTATGCTAAAACCCCCAACCTGGAGAATCAGGGTGTCTGCGCAAACCTGTCCAGCTTGGTAGAACCTTCCAGGAGTAAAACTCCCGCTGGCATAGCTCTGGGGGTAATCAGGGTACGCAAGCCGTCATACCTCGACAAGGTATTGACACCGGTGACGCTCAATGTGAGCAACCCTGAGCCCATATCAGTAAGGAATCAGGAACTGGTACAGACAGACACCTTCACATACCTAGAATGCATAGTAACACCAGACAGCGGGGCAGACAAAGACATCAACATCAGAATGAATAAGGCAAGAACAGCCTTTTTTAGCCTAAACAACATCTGGAAGTCCTCTCAATACAGCACAAGCACACAATTAAGATTATATCAGAGCTGTGTGCTTTCTGTGCTTCTCTATGGTGCGGAATGCTGGAGAGTTACAGAGAAGGAAATGTCGAAATTGTCCTCTTTTCACACAACATGCCTAAGAAAAATTCACCGAATCTTTTGGCCGAATACCATCACCAACCAAGATCTGCTTACTCGGAGCAAGCAAGAGGACATGCACACCATCATTGCTGGCAGACGATGGAGCTGGGTTGGCCATGTCCTCAGAAGAGACCCCGATGCCATCACAAGAACAGCTATGCTTTGGACCCCTGAAGGAAAACGAAAGAGAGGCCGACCAAAAACAACCTGGCAGAGGACTGTGGATGCTGAGATGCAAAGAATGAACCAGAGTTGGGGCACTGTACGAAGGATGGCCACCGACCGAGCAAAATGGAATCAATTTGTTGTTGCCCTACAAGACGCCACTAGGCGTGATGGCCACTGACTGCTTTGACGGTCGGCGGCTAAGGATCAAAGAAGAAGAGAATATATATATATATATATTTATTGTCGTGAAAAACAATTCACACCCACTGATGAAATGTTAAAATGTAGTTAATTAAATATGAGAGTGAACATATGTAAATAGTGAAATGATGATGGGATATATTAAGTGTTACCACACTGATGACCACTCTAAACTGTGAGTCTTTCAAATTCCCTCCACTGTATGAGAATGCGATGATATGTACCGAGTGTCCAATCTGTGGGTTATCTAGAACAGGGGTTCTCAACCTTTTTTACTCATCGCCCCCTTCTGAGCCTAATTTACCTCTTTGGTCCACCTCATAGTCGCTGTTAGCTGGAGAAAAGGTACTTTACCATCATACTGTGGTCGCTAGAAATATGGCATGGCCCCTACTTTGAAAACCTCATATCTTGAAGACGAGTAAGTATAGCTGAGACTCTTGCACATGTAGTCGTGAGAACTTGGAAGATAAATTGTCCCTGAACGCTTGGGAATCTCTCTAGCATCGACAAACCATTGACAAACCGTTGACAGTTGTCTTAGGAAAATGTCCGCTGTCTGATCTTGAAAACGCACTGGCTAGACTGGAGTTCTTCACGGAATGATCTTTGGTAACAAATGTATTTGGTATGATAAAGCTTGCTCGAATGAATGTACGCCGTGCAATCCACGATTAGAGTAGATGAATTCGCTTCATGCACTGACGCATTGAGCTACTAAATTTGGTTCAGACTATCTGCTTTCGAGTTATTCTAACTGGTTATGTATCCGAGTAAACTTGTGAGCACTTGTTCTTGTGACAATGTGATCTTAATATATAGATTTATCATATTGTGAGTATGTACTCTTGATTCAGGAAATACGCTTTTGAGTGAGATAAACTTGATATCTAGGAGAATCAACTTGTGCGTTCTTTAACTTGACTCAGCTGATAAGCTTTTGAATGAGTTGAACTTGATATATATATATATGTGTGTGTGTGTGTGTGTGTTGTGTGTGTGTGTGTGAGAGAGAGAGAGAGAGAGAGAGAGAGATAGGGTGGGCGAGAGATGATGATTATGTTGTTATATGTGATCACTTTCTTGCACACTCGCATCGACCCGAACAACAATAAAACTCTTGATTCTAAGGCAGGGGCTGTATTTATTCATACAACCCTGTCAGTGACAACAAGCACATAAAGCAAACGTTATAAAGTAAACCAAACGAAACAAAACACCCAGCCAATGCTCAATGGCTAACCTGAAACACAAACAAAGCACTGACTAGTTAAAATCATAATAAATAATTAATGAGAAACATCGTGCTCTCACCTGCAAATAGTCCGTTTTTCCACGATACCTGAAACATCCCACTATTACACACACATCCACTCTCATACATGTCTTCCAATGATTCTAGTGTGATTCTGTTCCAGCTATCAGATCAATATCATCAGCAAAACGTAGATTACACAGAGGTCGGCCTCCACTTCTCATACATGTTATAAAGTAAACCAAACGAAACAAAACACCCAGCCAATGCTCAATGGCTAACCTGAAACACAAACAAAGCACTGACTAGTTAAAATCATAATAAATAATTAATGAGAAACATCGTGCTCTCACCTGCAAATAGTCCGTTTTTCCACGATACCTGAAACATCTCACTATTACACACACATCCACTCTCATACATGTCTTCCAATGATTCTAGTGTGATGTTGGTCATGAGACTGGAAAAGTCACCATGTAACACAGATCGCTACCGAAACCACTACTGCAAGAGCATATGAATGCTTCATGCGGAGGCCAGCTACATTGGTGGCCCCATGCTCCATAAGGAGCGAAAAGAGAAATATATATCTCCAAGTGAACCCACGTGCTCTCATAAACCGTTCTACACATAGCAATAATTAAATAACACTAAAATGAGCATGATATAGTATTAAACGCTATGTACAACGTATATTCTCCTTAACGAGAATAACTACCACCTCGCAATTGATCCATATCAATATACTTTCCTACATTGTGAAGCATGTCGTATGTGACGACTGGCGCACCTGACAACAAGCGTGTCGTTTATGACCACTGATAAGACTGGGAACCTCATCATATTAATCGCATCGTTACAGAAACTAACCATTGCCATAGCATATAAATGCTTCGCGCAGGCTTCTGTTGGACCCAGCCGCACTGGCGTCTCCATGCCCCGCAAGGAGAAAACAGAGAAACACTTATGTCTCAAAGTGCCTTACGCACAAAGGAGTAGCATTACGCCCACAAGAAATCTTAATACCTAAAGCTAGATTCATCTTCTCAAAGGGAACTTTAGCACTACAAAACTGTGTACACAACAGACGTAATTAAACTAATCTCAAAGTAACAACATACAATTATTCGTTAACTTACTTCGCGTTCCACTATAATAAACTATCTTGGCATGAATGGAGAAAATTATATTAATCTTGTACTTCTAAAATAGCATCTCTTATAATAACCCAATTTTCATCCAACACTAAATAATAAACATGTTTAACCCCCTTAAAATAGACAGTAAAATTATAATCAATCATGTGAAATATACTAACTAAATTACCTTCGCAGTAAAGAATAAACTAAAATGACAAAGCTAACAAACGTTATAATTGGCCCACTGTGCTCTCAAATAATAAATATCTGATCATTGGGCGTATAGCATGTGGTAACTTACTTATTTACTTACTTAGTCGTTCCCATTCTACCGTGAGGTGTAGAGGTACACGTGGTAACTAAAAATGTTATTGTCTCTCACATGCGTCATCTTTATGCCCATTTAACACGTGACCCTGGCTGCCATCTTGGCACTAGCAAATATTATCTAAATTTCAGTCCCTGATATCATCTCTGTCCAGTTCCATGTATGAAATAGGTTCCTACTATATTTGCCTTTCTGCCCGGTCTCATGAATGGAATAGGTTCCTACTATATCCTTACAGCCGCAGTCTAGACCATCCCTCACAATATACCATCACATACAATTATCATTCATCGCCACCAAATCCTGTCCATACCCTTTCAAACTAATATTAAACCTAAACTCCCAAAATTTACACTTTCACACTAAATAATGAAACTGACTCCAAGTTATGAAATACGATGGTCGACATTCTTCCACTCAAAGCCCATCATAATAATCTATCACACCAACCCCATACAATCTTATACTTACCAAACTACACGTGCCAACACCAACAGGCATATATTAATTTTTCTAACCAGATCATAACTCTTTCCACACCACGAATTGCTTCTAACTTAGTGGACTCCCCTTCATCGACTAGTCCCATACACATGAAATATTACATCTTCAAATGAACAGAGATTAGAGTTCTAGATCTGCTGGCTTTCTGCATTAGACCACTTCATCTGCACCTATCATTTGCCGGAATCCATCGTGGATACTTCCAGCTCATAAATTTTCCACAGTACTACTGTAAGGTGGGCTTGCTCTCATGTACAACTTACTGGACGGTGGCTCAACTCACATACATCCAACAGCTCCTTCCCCTCCACATGCCACATGGTCATTCAATTATATAAGTTGCCCAATAGTGCCATCTCACGTTCTCATCATTCATCATGAGTACTTCTTACCCATGTACAAATACATCCTCTCTCTCTTGAGAGCCAACTACACATCAAAATTCACATTCTATACCGACACTTATCCTCTACTTAATAAACATCAGCCCAATAATTCACAACACTGTCAGACACTGTTACCATAAATACCCCCGCATTGTCAAAGGCCCAAACTAAGTTCTTAAAACCGCACATATTCTTTCTAAGTAGACCACACACTCCAAATCAACCCACCTAACTTAGGCCCCAAAATCTAACTAATACAAAATAACACCACCTTAATATATCAATCATTCTAACTCCTAAATTTGGTAAAAATCAAGTGAACCGGAAATTATGTCCAAACCACATACCTAATTTCACCCGCCTCAAACTCTAATCTAAAGTATAACCTAACTGCCATATAACAAATCAACAATACCCACTCATCAACAAATCAATATAAACATACCAATCAAACCGATACCACCTAATTTACACTCCTTTAAAACAAATCGCTTACATATCCAAATTATTCATTCAGACGTGATCCATTCCATAATTATACCTGTGAATTTTATACCCAATAATAATAAAAAAATTAACTTCTACAATTTACACCACACACTGCCATTTTGTGCACTCTAGAATTATACCACCCTATCATCAACACCAAATTCCACTTCCCAACCGAAAAACCAACACACTACCATCAACCACCTACTCCCATTCACAAATATGTTAATACGCACATAAACAGTGATACTCATCATCATACAACAACCCCCAACACTACACATACATACTAACCAAAACCCCAAACCCATACCTACCAATACCTAATATTCAAATCCATCTAAAATCACCATACTTTCATCATAATATAAATCAAGTTAAAAATGAATCTACCAACTTGAAACCTACCTTTAAACCTATACACAACAATATGTCCTATAACCAATACCATACGGAATAAACGCATAGTCTCCTGCAATAACCCCCAACTTACCCACCCAAAACATACGCCACCAACTCCCCCCACCCCCATACCCATTCCCAACCCCCCCCCCCCCCCCCCCCCCCCTACCAATCCCCCCCCCCCCCCCCCCCCCCCCCCCCTATTCATCCCCCCCCCCCAATCCCCCCCCCCCCCCCCCAATTACGGAGTCGGCAAGAGTTCCGTAAAGTTAGTCCAGATTATTGCCAAAATCGTTTCATTCTCAATTTTATTCTTATTCCACCAACTTCGTCTCCTCCTTCTTCTGTCCATATTTTTTCAGTCCTCGTTTACTTACCTTTATAGTCATTATTTAATTTTTTTTTTATTTTCTTTTTACCTATTTCCTTATCCAAACTAATCGCAACATCAACGCAAGCACTCCAGCGCGCCCGCGCACAGGATATCCTATCCCTCCCTATGATTCTTGCTTTCCTGCTCTCCATACGACTCCATTTTTATCTTCCCAGCCTCTTTTCCTTCGCCATCCTCGCTCTTTTCCTATATCCTTCCCTTCTCCCTCAAGATTACCACATTAACCTTTATTCCATCAACAACCCTCTTTTACAATCTATATAATACCTAAAAATTTCCACTTCCTTCAATATCCTTTCACACTCAAACCATCAACTCATCCTCCTTCCTTCTATCGATCATCACCTTCCAACAATCAACTTATTTTCTCACAAACACTTTAGCCTCTTCTGCTCTTCCTTCCCGTGCACTGTATAGTCCATATTTCACAGCTCGAAGGCCGCACAATCAGTACGTATCATTCTAAAAAACCTCTCTTTTTTTCATCATTATTTGCTCTTCACACAGTATACAAGATGTCTGCTACATCTTCTTAAACTTTCCGTTGGCCTTAAAAATTGTCCTTTTATTTGCTTATCCCTATTGAGATTGTAACACCAACTTACTTTCCTTAGCTTTCTTATCATAATTGACAAAACAAATGTGGCTCATTCTTGAAATGGACTTCATCCATGAGACTAAAAAAAACTGCAGCTTGCCAACAGACGTTCGGGCTTCCCGAACCCCACGCCTTACACCACAAACAACAACGTTATTTCATCCCGAGCACATTTTTCATTCTCATCCACTTTTTTCCCTTTTTTCTTTTCTCCAACTGCTCGCAGAAATGCCACGGCGACACCCCAAACCAATATCCACCCGCCGCAACACACCCATGTTTGACAATACATGTTATTCATATAGATCAGATAGTAACCGGACGCATTCCCCCAAACCAGTGGATGTTAGCACTGTTCGACGTTGGCCCTCACACGGAGAGAACGTTTGTGAACAAACGCCATGATAGTATGTGTAGTCAATATGTTTATATTAATAAATCTTCCATCAATGCGGGTCTATGAGCTCAAAGAAGCGGAAAAGGAAAGAACAAAAAGAAGTAGGCGAGAAGGTAATAACAAATGAGCTTATGCGAATCCTATCGCCTTATACACATTCCACGCACATGTTGTGTATGCGCTAATGATTTCTCAAATCGGTCTTGACCATATGCATAATTATTAGCCCCGACAACTTCCCCCAGACTTCATTAACCTCAATTTCACTAGATTATAGGCATGTCCATCTACGAATAACTAAAAAAACCAATATAAAAATACAACATTAATCAAAATACAATTCTATAAACCTCGTTCTTTCTATTATACAAACTTCTACAGTACGTATCTTTATACTATATAAACTCTCTCTAAAAACAAATATCCTACATCATCCCTTACCCATGTTTCGAAAATGAAATTACTTTCTATCCAGAAGTCCTGAATCCACTACCGACCTCTCTAGCTATAAATAATCCGACTTACTTTTTGACTATAATAACCATTTATTTTATATTTTTTAATATATCAGATATCGACGACTTTTCTGTATTCCACTGGTTCAAGTGGGGAAAGGACACGTAATTGGTGATCAGCGATTTGAACGTATAGGACCGGGCTAAGTCGAGATACTGTTACCTGCAGAAAAACGTACTCATGAAACGCCAAAATCCTCGGCATGGAACAATCCAGACTAAGTGCACATCAGTAAGATTTCTATAGATAGTTGTACTAACGGTCAACTCTGTAAGAAAATCCGAAAATCCGAGGCTGAGTAACTTTTTACGAAAGGTAGACGCCATCTATTCCATTAATTCCCCCCCCATACTCGTCATCAGCTGGACAATACCCTGGATAGTACGAGCATACGCCACCGCGTAATAATTTTTTTTTTTTGAGGAAATTTTTTTTTTTTTTTTTTTTTATGTATATTTTTTTTTTTTTTTTTTTATTTTTTTTTTTTTTTTTTTTTTTTTTTTTTTTATTTTTTTTTTTTTTTTTTTTATTTTTTTTTATTTTTTTTTTTTTTTTTTTTAAACTAATAAAATAGGTATAGAAATAATCATTTTCTCCCGTTTAGCAAAAAAATTTTAAAAGAAGTAGTTAAACTCCAACTAACAACCAATCATACAAACATTACAAATAAGAGAACACTACTGATGCGTAAGAGTATTACGATGTGGGTACATAATCAGATATTTTGTCAGCCTACGTAATTTTTTTTTCAATTCCATGTGACAATTTTAGACAGACACACTAATATTTAACTAGGGCAAATCCACCATTCTTAAAATTCCACATTATCATAATTCCAAATAATATGAAACCCATCTTAACCCAACAAACTCAATTTATTCTAAAATCAACATTCCACATTAATATTTCACCGTACAACGTATTACTGTTTTTTTCGACCAAGATTTAATTTTATTTTTAAATTCAATTTCTATTTTTCAATAATTTGTACCAAAGGTGATCCAAATGTTAAATAATACTAAACAAAACAAACTTACCAAACTAACACAATGTCCAGAACATTTTGTACTATTCAACACTACACAAAAAACACAAAAACAACAACCAAAACAAAAAACAAAACCAACATTCAATTGACTAAATGTCGCGCAATCACATGACCAAAAAAACAATGCTTACAAAACCTTGATAACATCAACAAACAAATTTACACTTCAACAACTTGACTAGCCTCAATAGTAGAGACAAAAAAAACAGCTACTAAAACTAAACTATGCACAAAACTATACAAACAAACTAGAAACACAAACACAAAAAAAAAAAAACAAAACTAAACACAACTGAAAACAACATGCAACAATCATCAAACTATATACAAAATAGAGAAAATTACACAATAAAAAATTCAAAGTGTACTATAGACGGGGAACAGCCACTACCAACAAACACATAAACTATTATCAGTGTACTACTCACTCCATTTCCATCATACACCAATACGGTAAATCTATATTAGGCGATTAACACAGGGAAATACCGCAGCGAGGGCGGGATCAAACTACACAAGCATGCAGCTAGCAGGAACCCATAGGATTGAAAGCTAAGGCCACTTTGTTACTGAACTCTTACACAATTTAATCCAATACAGTAACCATAACCGTCAATATCCTCGACAACACCAATATTTCAAAAACTAATAATAGAACCCGAATTTTAAACACTCCCTGCAGACAACCAAATGTTCTGAGTCGCCGACCCAGAGAAAGAAGTAAATTACAAACAAACAAGATTTCATATACACCCCGTATTATTAAAATATACTATTCTAACACCACAATATCAAATTAAAAACATCAAACAAATAAAGTTTACCACCGTCACGACGCATCTTAGATACGGGAAAACGACACGTAATATGGCCTTCTTCCCGGGTGGGGCATCTAATCGTAGAAAACAGCCAAGATAGGCTAATTAGCCAAAAAGCAAACACACGTGCTTCCTCTATATCCCTCATCGAAAACTACGCTAAGCTACTCCACGAATCTATAACCGGATTACGACTTTACGCGCGCGGGACAGGTGTAATTCTAAGTGCACACACCTCAATATTACGCCGGCATTAAATCCCGCCCCTAATCCCCTTAAAGACGGGGTTGATAATAACGAGTACGCTTCTTGTAGGGTTATACTGAATGATGTTAAAGATGTTAATGATGGATGATGGGAAAAAAAAAGATGCAATTGTCCATACATATCCGGTGATGGCCACTGTCCCTATGGCCCATTCAACCAACCCTGATGCTCTTCCCACCCCTACCCATTACACCCCCCCTCCCCCCACCAAATAAGGACGGACTCTTTACCACTTTTGGGGCCTCCTATTAATTTTCGTTTCCATCATATTTATACCTTTACTAGATGGTGCCCTCTTCTAACTCTTTCCATTAATACTAATCAAAATATTATTCTATTGAATTCGGCGCCAATCACATTTTCATTTCTATTTCTATTACTCATTCCACTTCTAATGTAACATCAATATGGCATGATATGGGCCCTTACCAATAATTGGCGCATATGGCCTTTCACCTTACCAATGCTTAAATCTAACCTCATACCTGTATCAATTCACAAACATATCACGATTCCACCCGGCTCGCTTTATCATCAAAAACTAACAATTTATCACGTATCCCACAATTCTCTATGGAATTGACATAATATATAAATCCCACATCCGGAAATATAATCAAAAATAGGCCCTAAATCAACAATACACTAACTAAAATACTCCTTAACCTACACGAGCCCGTGCATGATTGCAGGCCCTGAGGCACCATCCCGAGCTTCATCGCACTCTTTAATCACCTTATATCCCCAGTGTCCCAGGCGTTCCTTGCTCTAATTCACACGACTAATTCATATTCACTTTGCATTCATACGCTCCTCCAAACAAACTGACTAGACAATCTATCGGGCGTCATGACTCATATACTAACTCACACTCAATACATAAGGATTAATAAGGAAATGAATAGTGCCTCCTATAGGCCACACAATAAAAATTATGGCCAAGGGGGAGAGGGGTAGGGAAATGAATATACTAAGGACCAACAACCCGTCGCTTCGGCCACGTTCTGTCCTCTGGGTGTTCTGGACCTCTGCTGTATGTGGGCGGGTCAGCCCCCGGCATCCACAAGACACAGGACTAGTGCCGGGTCCCGGGTATTTGGGCTGAGAAGGGGTGTGCTTCTTCCCGCACTTTTATCATGGAACACGGGAAACACACGGTGAATGCAGGGAGAAGAACCGTAACAAACAATTGAAACTTTGAAAAGCATAGGAGGTACGTTCATGTCTATCGGCGACTTTAACCAATAAAAAAGCTCGAGGGAGTAGTGAACGTGGCCCTAGTAAGACTGTTGCAACTATTTAATGTGCCGCGGGACGGGCCACACCAAAACACACCGCGCAGAGCTAGTAAGGGGACGCCGGGGTCGAAGACAGGGGTCGGTTATAGTTCTAGCGGGGGCGAGGGCGGGGGAGGGGGGGGCGAGCAATGTTGTGTCTACTCTGGGCAACATCGGCGGGTGCAAATTTTCTACAGTACTTAAAACGGGGATGAAGCGTTCTATATTGAGTGGACACGGTGATGGTGGCGGGGGGTGAATTTATGATGGGTAGGAATGTTGTATTTGAGGAGGGGTAGGTTTGGGGTTGGTGGGTTGAAATGGGACATATCGCAAGCTCAAATACTCGACAATCGCTCTAATCTTAGCAGAAAACGGGGCATGCTGACAGCGAGTGTAGGAGTCGATTGGACAAGTATAGAGAGAGAGGACTGGACAATATAGGATGTACAGCAGTAGCACACCGAGCGCTCCTATGACGAGATAAAGCCCGGGGAGAGGGGGGGGGGGGGGGAGGGGGGGGGAGAAGTGGAGATCCTATCGCACACGACATTACTGCTCTTCGCCATAAGATGACATTAGAGATACCATACTGTTATTCCAAGTAAGGATACCTGCTGCGCATGCAATCACTAGGTGTGAGACCAGCTTTCAATGCCAACGAGAGCGCACGATATGAAAAAAAACAGACTGAGATCACATGAACCCCAGTCGTGCATCTACTAGAGAAAAAACCGACGGACGACATCTTTTCTTACCTTCACGCTTCAGAGGGGTTCGAGACTATTGCAAGAATTCCTTGACAGAGGAGGCACAGGAAGAGAGCAGGGCGAGACGCTGAGGGATGCTCATGTGAGAGTCACATATGATGAAAAATCAAATGGGAGTTCTGTTGACATTACTGATGAGTGTGAAGGTTGTGAGGTATGGGATTTTTGTTGGGTGATTGTTGGTCGTGGGTTTAATATTTTAGTTTTATTATATAAGATGCATCCAGTACCGTATTTTTAACATTTTGTTTTAACTTTCTGTGACGATAGGTGACAGAATTTAAAAAAAAATTGTACCTGAGGAGGGAATCGAGCGCACGTTTCATGCCAAGGAAGTGATAAATCGTGAATAGGATATGTTAACCCTACTTTTTTTTTCCTCCATACCGTATAATATAACACTCAATGTAGTTCCCGGGGGTCTCTGATGAGGCAAAGAAAGTTAATGACGACTGATCCCTCACTGATGACGTACAAGGCTAATAATATGAGGTTGTTCATGGGGCTGGCGATCTCATAATGTAGAACAAATTGCCACATAAACCACTGCCTTGAGGGCATATGAATTCTTGGTGTGCGTATGCTACAAACGGACTAGGTGTAGTGGAGGCTCCATGCTACACAGGGAATGAAAAAAAAGGAAAATTAATGAATGACAGATGCACTATTTATAAAATATACACTCTAAGTAGAAATAGAAGCAGAGAAAAATATAGCTTCAAACCGAGGCTGTGGAGTCAGAGTCAGTGTTAGTAGTCGGAGACTGCCGTTTTTTTTAGTGACGTCGGAGTCTGTCGTTTTTTAGTGGAGTCGGAGAATTGTTAGGTCGACTCCACAACCCTGCTACAAACTGAAAAAAATGTAATGTCGTAAATTAAACTAAGTTAAAAATAAAAAAAATAAAATAAAAACAACAACAACAAAGGGCTTCACTTGTTCACACTTTGCTATAAATATTGTTTGAGGAGGTACACAAAAGATTGAGGAATATAAATTTATTGAATAATCGTATCTAATGAATGAAAACGTGGGGCGTTAAAGTAGAGGAATTATACTGGAAAAGTTGGAGAGATGCGCACAAAGCGCTGGCAGATAATGGGAAAATGAAAGCGATGTATGCAAAGCGTAGCAGATATTGAGAAAATTAAAGAGAATTATGTAGAAAGTGATGAAAGGTGTTGAAAATTGGAAAAGATTGTGTGAATATGGTGTAAGATGTTGGAAAAGTGGAAATTAATGCCCTTTGTGGTTTGGAGAGGAGGAAATTGGGGGGGGGGGGGGGGCCCCTCAGGAGACAAAAAAATTAATAGAATCGCTGCTCCTACCTACGAATCGTAAGTGGCGACTTAAGGTAAGATTATGCATGAGGCTGCAAAGCACCAAGTAAAACTAAAATCTACAACAACCAACACTCCAATAGGTATACAAAGTACTTTAGCTGAAACTTCCTGATTGGAGCGATCTGAGATGGTGGTTCCACGAGAAGTATATTGTCGTGGTTGAGTTAAAGTGTAAGAGTATTTGTCGAGTTAGACAATTATAGTGAAATCGTCAATGATAGTGAACTGGCAAAATTATAGATTACACATAGATAAGGTGTAAATAGGGGGGTGGACTTGAGACCAACCTGGAAGAAGATTTAGTAAGAAAAAAAGTTATCTCTCTCTCTCCAAGCCTCATTTGGCAACATACCGTTTAAAGTCATCTATTTCACTATCCGGCGTTCAAATTAATAATTTTTTTGTTTTATTGTGTTCTAGAAACATTCCCAATTTTAAATTACCGCGTAACTCATTTGTCGGAGAAATACTTTTTTTTCACGCACTCTTTTGTCAAGGCATGGTAGCTGGTTTGCAAGATCGAATTGAGAGGTGAGTTTACTTCACATTATTTTTTAAAAATTCCTTATGAAAACGGTGTATAAAAAATATGTTGAGTAACTTAAACCACTTATCTTTGTAACAAATGCTTTAATAGTTATAAATAAATAAAATAAGTTACTCTTATTTTACATTTTAGGTATGTTGCCATTTGGCAACAAAAGTCGATTAAGGAATAAAAACCACTTCATGTTGCCAATTGGCAACAGTTGCTTTTTACCTAATAAATGATATTTAATGTTGTATTTCTCTGTAATCAACAACATTAGTATTTTATTCTCATTATAATTGATTAAACTTCATCATTTAAAAAAAAGTTGTTATTTGCAATTTTATGTATCCTAAAAAGGTCAATGTAAATAGTAGAATTACCAGTATAAATTACTAATAATATTGTAAATGAATAAAACATATTTACTTCATCTAGACTTGACTTTTAGAACTAAACTACACATGATAACCACTAAAATTGCCAGTAATCACAAAACATAATGTATCATCAGATGAGATTAAACAATTTTGTGATGAAAAACTTTTGAATTACAAAATGTATATGTTGTCATTTTTTTTAAAATTTTTTTTTTACAGTTAAACACAATGGATCCTCAAAAGTTTTACAGCCAAAAGACTACAATCTATAGACCAATACCTGAGGCTTCTAGCGATAGTGAGCTGTCAGACAGTGAGGCTGAAGACATCCTGGATAACACGTGGCAACCCGGCCCTTCCTCGGACACAACCGATTCAGGTTTGTTGAATTTAATTGATGTTTTTTTTTTAATGTGGCCACTTTATTTCAGACTGCAGTTGTAGCCTTGTCCATCAGTGTACAACCTATGTACAGTTTCAGCCTAGTCCATCAGGTACTAAATATCGGCTGACGGAGACTTACTTGTGGAACGCTTTATACCATAATGTGGATTAGAATAATTTTTTTATCATTATTACTATTATCAGAATAATAACATGTACACCAGTATACCAATAAATGATTGTTTATGTTGCCAGATAATTAATATCTTTGTTTTCTTTTTTTTTCAGAATCATCTGCATCAGAGCTGGAGGACACAGATGTAACCTTTGATCGTCGTCGGATGCTATGGAGACACCGTGAAGCCTCAGATGTATCTTCTGAAGCTCCGCCCTTCTCTGGTGATTCGGCACACGTATCAGTTACCTCAGAACCAATAGAATACTTCCGCAGATTCATTGATGATGATACAATGGCACATATGGTCACTGAATCAAACAAGTACAGCATCCAGAAAAACATCATGAAGCCTCTCAGATTGAGCCAGCCAGAACTGGAACAGTTTTTTTGGAATTGCGTTTATGATGAGTATTGTTAGAATGCCCAGTTGTAAATTGTACTGGGACTCTACAACGCGCTATGGACTTGTTGCTGATACTATGACGAACAAGAGGTTTAAAGAAAATCAAAAGTAACATTCACTGCAATGACAACAACAAGCAGCAAGACAATGAAGGCGACAAATTGTTCAAATTAAGACCTTTAGTTGACGCTCTGAAAGTGAAATTCAATTCAATCAAAACCATCATAAAGGCTAAGCATTGATGAGCAAGTTATCCCATTCAAAGGTCAATCATCTCTGCGTCAGTACAACCCAAAGAAACCCAAAAAGTGGGGCTATAAAGTCTTCGTTTGTTCAAGCATTTCTGGTTTGATTCATGATTTTGAAATTTACACTGGAAAAATTGACGTGTGTCCTGGCCAACCTGATTTAGGAGCATCAGCTAATATCGTGCTGAGACTTCTTCAACGTATCCCTAAAAATGTGTGGGCATAAAGTATATTTTGACAACTGGTTTAATTCGCCAGCATTGCAGGCATGCCTCTGGAAACAAGGCATTGCATGTCTTGGCACTGTCCGCGCAAACCGGCTGAAAGGGTGTAATCTGTGTTCCGATAAGGAACTGAAAACGAAAGGAAGAGGGTCATCTGTTGTTTGTACTGCAGCAACAAACGGAGCCACATTGAAAGCTATCAAATGGTATGACAATAAAGCAGTCACACTGCTAAGCACCTATGCAGCAGTTGAACCAGAATGTGTAGTCAGAAGATGGGACAGAAAAGCCAAGAAGGAAATACACATTTCTTGCCCTGCAGCTGTGAAAGAATATAACATGTTCATGGGAGGGGTAGATTTGCTGGACTCCTTGCTGGCACTCTATCGTATACCTATTAGATCCAAGAAATGGTACCACAGAATATTGTTTCATTTCCTGGATGTTTCTGTGGTGCAAGCTTGGGCTAACTTATTGTTCAGATGTGTGTAATGATGGTATGGCAAGAAAGGACAGAATACCATTAGTTGATTTCAAGTTGCAGATTGCTTTGTGTCTCCTAAAAGCAGGAAAAAGTGAAAATAATAAAAGGGGAAGGCCATCAGGAAGCACTGAGACACAGCTGGTGGCTAAAAAGAAGAGAGGGCAAACAGCAAATGTACCTCAGAACTTTTCATTCCGTCACCAACAAAGGGAGGACAAAAACTGGATGCAATGTAACTCCAGAACTGTCTGTGAGAAGGTGTAACCTACAACTTGTGCCTCAATTCAAACGTTTCACCATGACAAGTGTGAGGTGATTGAGTGCAAACTTCCTGATGCAAGGGGTATCTCCAGAACTGTCTGTGAGGGAATGTAACCATAAAAAACATAGTATAAATTACACTTGTTTCCCGAAATTGAGATTTTGTTGACGATTGGGCAAATCATACAACTTAAGAATACATCAAAAATCACAAATATGAAAATTCACACCAACGAACACACAAACCACCAACATAAAACCTGTAGAACATTCAGAAATGAATAAACAGAGTTCCAATCCGTCCGCTTTCGTGGGACCAAATGCAATAACTCCAGTAAGTGTCTTTACGTGTAGCTATCCTTCATAGGAGATGGAATAACATAAATAAATCCACTGTAGGCGCTATCGTTGGTGACACCCTAATGGCGCGATGGGCTGTAAATGACTCTGTCTATCGCCGGCTGACCGCTAATACGTGCGGAGGTTTTGGATGACCCGAACACACACTCAAGACGAGGTCAAATTCAGGACAATCGGCCCGCTGTGCTATTATCCAGCACGTGTAAGTTGGCCTGCGGTACTTGGTGTTTTAAATCCGGTTTGGCTGGCTTGAACTATTATTGGTAATTGGGGTGCTCCGTTTAAGCACACACCTGGTGAATTTGATTCTGCTGAAGACGCTGGGTTGATAGGTATGTTGGAAGCCACAATGCTCTAACTGGTGATCAAGAGGCGAGTAGAAAACCACTACTGCACAAATTCAATTTCAGATTTTGCTTGGGCTCGTTACACACTGCGTGAGCTTATTTCCCGTTAGAGGGATTGGCGTTGACAAAGGGTTGTATTGCAGGTAGGGGTGACAACTCGTAATACAAATTGCGTTCATGAGCCATGAGAGCGATGAGAATGTTGCGTTCGTCGCCTGACTGGACTCTTTCGATGGCAAATGCAGTAAGTATATCCTGAAACTGAGACCCAACAAGAGACGACCTTTACATCAAGCAAACAATAAAATTACATTAACGTTATGCTAACCAGTTATGCTCCACTATGGGATTTGAATTATTTTAATCATTGCTATGATAGGTTCGGGCCATCTTTATCCATATAATTCTCTCTCCTGTTACTTCCACTCTATCAATTATCAGCATGCGCCTGCATAGGCTAATTTATTTTGTACACACACGTACCTGTCAGTAAATGTTATGACAGCAAAATCTACTCCGTCTTCTTTCAACTCAACGTAAGGGATATCTAGCCATGTAGTTCCAGCAGACTGGATATGCTATTCATCTTACAACATTAAGTGAATGTACATAAAAAATACAGCATTTGACATTACATAATAAATGGTATACGCCCCTTGGGGAAAAATATTAACATCCCACAAATGAATACATAGAAAATGCAATGTTCTTGCTATAATAATACAGTTGTGACTGAAACCTAAGATATAATGTTATCTATGGCTGGTGACTGCTTTCTGTGAAAGTGATAACTAGTGTCTAACTACACAAATCGGCATATCATGATTCCACCCAGCCACTAGAAGTTTCTATCAGAAAGGAATAAGTGGCTATCTCCTATAATTCAGGGTTATAGCGCCTGCACATCACTATTCAGTTTTAAGTGAATAACCCACACCTCTCACATTTCCTTACAGTAATGACAGTTATTTTAGCCTACTCTTAACCCATGGTAAGCACTGTACTGACTGATTCTACGACCGTTAACTAAGGCGGTAGACGGCGCTACATTATCACTGAATTAATTACCTGGAGCAATCCTCACAATGAATTCAAGTCACATTCCTATCACATATATAAAACTAACATGAATATATATATTTTAAGAGATGTCTACTCACCCCGAAAAATGACGAAAACATAGGCAAACACAATCTAGTTCTGCTGTGCTAACTCTGCCTTAGTCTCATTTTATCATCACGGGCAGGACAATCTTTACGAGTGTGCTTGACTGATTAAATCTATCTAATTTTATAGTCTACAAGTGACGCTACCCCAGGACATCTGGCATGGCTTATTTCTACAGATCTTCGGTGTATAACGTAATCGTAGGTAAGACCAAATGTTATTCTAGAGGGACACATCAGAAGCAACAACCGCGAGAAAGTTTCCCAGATAGACAATACATAATATTATGGTCAGGGGCCACCACAAATCTCTCAGAACGAACGTGAGTTGTTATCTCCCCTTTTGATCTCGCTACCAACTGTATTAGGCTAGCGGGTTCCCTTCAAAGAACTCTTTCTCGCTGGAGATCAAACCCGTTACGCGCGAGACATTCCTCTGGTCAGACGAACGCCAAGTGCAGCTTAGATAATATTATCGTAAGCTGACCGCTACTGACCAGTAGGGAATTTATAATGAAGCCAGAACGAAAACAAAGCCGCGGGGTGGGGTCTGAGAGGGGAATAATGGGCTACGTAGAAAAAAATCTGGAAGAAAGAAAATACAAAAAGTCGAGGAAACCAGGACATTAAAAGAGTAATGAAAAAAATGGGACGTGGTGGTAAAATAAATTATCAGTCCCCCGTGACATATATCCCAGATTACAAATTAAGCTATATATATATATATATATATATATATATATATATATATATATATATATATATATATATATATATATATATATATATATAATAATGATATTAATAGCCTCTTCGGTATAACTGACAATGGGAATGCACCCCTGAGGTGACAGCCATCAGCTGTTTATTTTCCTGGTATTCCTTTCGACGTTTTCTCCTCGCTTCTGCTTGTTGTGTGAGCTTCTTTTCGCCCAAACTGAGGTGGCGCCGCAGATAGCTTCGCCACTTGGTGCGATCGGCAGCTACATCCTCCCAGGTTGCTGGATTTATGTCCAGTGCCCTCGTGTCTCTCTTGCACACATCTGTGAATCTCAGCTGCGGTCGCCCAACTGTTCTGTTGCCATCTGCCAGTTGTCCGTAGAAGATATCTTTCGGAATGCGACCATCTTCCATGCAGCGGACACGGCGAAGCCAGCGCAGTCTGCGATGTCTAAGCAGTGTATACATGCTTTGAATGCCAGCACGTGACAACACCTCGACATTTGTCACTTCATCTTTCCACGAAATGCCGAAGATGTGGAGTAGACACCGTAGGTGGAAGGTATTGAGCCTTTTTTCTTTCTTAGCATAGGTTGTCCGTATCTCGCTACCATATAGAAGTGTGCTGGTGACGTAGGCGTTACATACCGCAGCTTTGGTCTTCATTGTGAGTTTGGAGTTTCCCCAAACACGCGATGTGAGGTGGTGTCGTGGATGGTTTAAAGATAGGTATAGGGAGTTATTAGGCCCAGTCTGAGCAGAGGTGCTAATGGTAAATAGGTGAGAATAAAGGTGTAAGAAATAGCTTTTACGAGTAAATAGTTTAAGGGTAGAATCTGTCTCTGGATTGAGAAGATACTCTAATCCAGCCCATCTTTACGACTGTAATTCCTTATTAGACAATACTACTCTCCATACAGGTAATCTATACGCTTAACCACTCACACGCTCACAACTATGCGACAAACAGTACGCACAAACGTGGAAAACTATGGATAAATGGGTAGGGGTCTGACCGACACATTAAGTTAGGTTTTGTTAAGTTTATTATCACTTAAACTTCACAACATCAAACATATATATATATATATATATATATATATATATATATATATAAATATATATATATATATATATATATATATATATATATATATATATATATATATATATATATATATATATATATATATATATAAATCAAGTTTACAGAATTATGAAAATAACCCCATAAGTGCCCTCCCCTCTTGTTGAGAAAAAGAAGGATCCCAAAGGGAGTTAATAACCCAAAAGGTCAAGATCAGCACTAGGGTATTGAATAGACAGTACAGAAAAGAACAAGTCCCACTACAATGCTATCCAGTAAAGAAAATATTACACAATAGTTTAAAAAAAGAACAGAAGTTTGCAGGTACAATGTTTCCTGTAACAAACGAAAATTATTTCACTCTTTCTCTGTTATACTTGGCCACTCATTCGCTCCTTACCTACTCTGGTGAAAAACATTAGTTTTGACAAATAATCCATGAATGTGCCTATAAAGTCCAGTAATTCGTGTCATCCGAATCGGGCCCCAGTTCCTCCGATATTAATTAAACGTTACACGGGGAACGCCTAATTGGTGATAGGTTTCTGGATACACAAGTTTGTCCACTAGGTTGGTTAATGCCGGAAATCTCTGAGATATGTCATTTCCAGTAAACAGCAGGAAAATATATGATTGCAAAAAATAGACTACTGTCAATTCTGATGGTTATGATACTCCTATCGGTTTGCTCTGGGTGAGTACCGATTATGAACAGCGTCTTATCCTGGGTAAATTCCACATGGGTAAACGACCGTCAGAAGTCGGGAAAATTGTTATGTATATGGCCACAACGGGCTGATAAAAGAGAATGGGAAAAATATGGGTATTTTGTAAGTTCCCTAACTCAATTACAGTTCAAAGAATGTTATTGTGTCGCCCTGGTCGTTCCTGTTCACACTGGTACGGGCGAACGCCAAGGGAAAATCAACACTATTATTACTTCAGTAACTGAGGAAACGACCACAAATAGGAAACCGCTAGCTCTGGGTTTTGATCAAGCACTGTATTAGGAAGAACCAAACATTTCTAACATGACAAATCCTAGGCTATCAGACGTAAGGCATGATCTCTTAACCTCTCCATCACTAAATTAAATTAAGAGGTACACGGGGTATTAACCTATACTGTCGCGCGTCGCTTGAACGAGTTCGGGTTTGATAAAAGCGGTAAACAATCAGCGCACAGGGTCAGTTTTAATTCAATTATAACTACGCTTCCTTACAAATCTCGCCTGCCATTACTAGTTTGTTGATTGTCGGAGGCTATCGTTTTTTTCTTTTCCACATGATATTTAATGCTAGTCACTATATAATTACACACGATGAAAATATAATGCACATTCTGCTCTGTCACTTTATCCGTCACTCAAAGCATATATTTAGTCAGTTAAACCGTATACTCTAGTGAAAATTAGTTGATGGATTCTTTATATTAAGCTGAACCACTGGTAAGAAAATATATACGCGTTTGCTATTCCGCTAGTCTTAACGCAAGGGACTAACAGTGAATAAAATGGTAACTCTCTAACACATTTAATACTTAAGCACAACTTATATTATTATTACCAGAAAAGCCGAACAATCCACACGAAGGCCATTAAGCACTATTTCACATAGGTTCTAGCGTGCGCGTTAATATTATCCAAAATTTCTTTAGAGGCTTGATAAATGACTTAAAATGCAGCCAGTATATATATATATATACAAATTTTGTGTGATCTCTCTGAAAGATGGCAAAAGTCACACCTTGGACGTTTCAGGAGAAATCCGCGAGCTGGCTTAACGAGATAAAAAAGATTCTACGTCCGCTCACTCGCTATGCCGAACGGCATCAGAGAACCGTCTCTTGCTAGCGAAACGGCTTTGATTATCTCCCCTTTTTTAGATCAAATATTTAATTCCCCTGAAAATATCGGACATCAAAGATGACCGGGAAATATTATAATCGCCCTTGAAGTTGCTACCGGGTCTGATCATTTTCATCACGTGCTTTCTGTCACTTCCCGATGATTGACATGTCAGCTCGCGTGAGAACTCTGTTAAACAGACCTGTTCGCCCCCTATTAACGGGCATGATGCGAATTATAGGTAAACAACTTGTTAGCGCAAGAAAGACAGAAAAAATAGGCGTGGCTAAAATGTCAGTCCACAGACTACGAATTGCGTGGGTTTTTTTCGTAGCAAAACGTAACCACTAATGAGGAGCAAAGGTGGACGGATTTATGTAGTCTATTTACATATACACATCACAGGTGGGCAAAGGTAGCTGCAGCTTTGCCAAATCCGGCTGTCAATTTATGTGTCCAGAGAGAGTTTGTCATTGATGGTAGACCCCAGGTATGTGAAGTGGTGCACCACCGCCAGTTCATAGGTATCGATAATGATAACTGGTGCAGCACCAACATTCTGACTCACCACATTTGTTTTCCTTAGACTGAGGCCAAAGTCCTTGCATACTTGGGTGAAGCGATTCATCAAGCTCTGAAACTCGTATTGTCTTTATGTGACGACTGCAGCGTCATCAGCGAATAACAAGTCTCTTATAGTGACCCTTCTGATTTTTGTTTTTGCCTCCAGCCTTGCGAGATTAAACAGACGGCCATCTGACCGTTCAGTAGTCATTGCTGCATGAAACATGCATTCGCTTAAAAAAAACGAGTCTCTCAACATTCTCTGTCAGAAAACGACATCTGTTGTCTGGAAACGTGTTGCCGACTTTTCGTGTTGGATTGCAGCGTACTATTCGACCGAATACGAATAGTTCACTGAATGCTCTATTTGGCACCGAAACTTCCCTAGGGATAGAAGCGTCTTTACCCTTCTATCTACAACTCTGCCAAGAGTAATCTTGTGCGAAGGTAGACACCTTTGACAACCCATTTTAGATACCCTTGCGTTTTGGCTACTGGTGGACCATTACTGCAAAGCAGGGGAGGCAATCCGTGACACCACCTAGTTTCCCCAGTCAGGTTATTTATCCTGCAAAAATAGTATCTGACATGAAGCAATTTATTTTCTTCTTCTTCAAGTACCATGCCTATCGGCGTAGGAGATCATGTCTCTCGATAACTTCCTGTCTCCATACTATTTATCATTTCTGTTGTTGACTTCTTTCCATGTAACAATGTCAAACTGTCCATTATTTGCTCTCTTTGTCTTCCTGTATCTTGCAGCCGTATGTTGCTACTGGGAATATACATGCTCTGATCAGTTGTAACTTTGTTTCTTTGCTTGTGCCTTGCCATAGGTTTTTCATCTGTATTAGTTTATGTGAAGCAATTGCAAGTCTTCTTTTAATTTCTACTGCACAGTCGCCAGAGCTGTTGATGATTGATCCTAAGTATTCGAATTCATTAACACTTTCCAGTTCTTCGTTATCAATTTCAATTTCTGGTTTGGTCTTTACTTTGTCTGTTGTCAATACTTTGGTCTTCTTGGTGTTTAGGTATAGATTCTGGGCCTCGCTGTGTTTTTTGGTGGACAGAATTAATTGTTCAAGTCCTTCTGGGTTGGTCGATAGGAGGACTGTGTCGTCAGCATATCTGATTTCCGGGATCTGGTACCCGCCGATGTTAAATGAGTCAAACTCTGTGTGTTCTTGGTCATCTCTTACGTTCATTATGATTTGTAAAAGTATTTTGCTGGCATGGCTTATAAGAGCTATAGTTCTGTAGTTTGTGCACAGTTTCAGGTTGCCCTTTTTTGGCAAGGGTATGTAAATTGATCTTTTCCATTCCTTGGGCCAAATTCCGCTTTGCCAGATCTTGCAGCATAATGCATGATATATACGAGCGCTGCCTTTTCCTCCTGCCTGTATCATTTCAGCTGTTACCTTGTATTTTATCACAACCAGGAGATTTTCCACTTTTCAAGTGTTTGATTGCGTTTCGGACTTCCTCTATGCTAGGTTCTGGTTCACGTTCCACTTCATTCATGACGTTGTTATCTGCCGCTTTGTTTATTTCCGTATACATTTCTTGACAGTACTCCTTCCATCTGTTCAGAATATCTTTACGTTCTGTTAGAGTGTCGCCTTTCTTGTCGTTTATTGCTCGAGGTGATGATTTATAGTTGCTGTTCTTCAATGTTCTTACTTCAGAAAACATATTCTTACTCAATCCCTGTTCGCGCATTTCCTCTATTTTCCGGCAGGTGTCGTTTATGTATTGTTGTTTGTCTTGTCTGACTCGTTTTTTAATCCGCTTTGTGTATTCCTTGTACAACTCCTGATTTTCTGTATCTTTTTTGGACTTCATGTTCTTCTCTCTACCACCAACTTCAGTGTTTCGTCTGAGATGTATTCTCGTCTCTTTATACTTCTTTTAGGAATGAGCCTCTGTGCATTTGTAATATAAACATCTCTGATGTTATTGGCAAGTTCATCTGGTGTCATTTCCTCCTGTACTGCCATAAGAATGTCAAATTTGTTCTGAATATCGACACTGTACTCTTCTGGTATGGCGCTTGTGTCATAATGTATTACTTTGTCGCTTGTAGCGACTTTTTTCAATTTGATCTTGAAGTTTGCAGCAAGAAGTTCATGGTCGGAGTCACAGTCTGCTCCTGGCAGCGTCTTGATGGATGAGATACAAGATCGCCACCTTTGTTGTATTCAGATATAATCTATTTGGTTCTTGCTTTTTCCATTCGGTGACGTCCATGTGTATAGTCTTCTAGGGTGTTGCATGAAAAGAGTATTTGTGATGACTAGGTTGTTTTCTAGGCAGAATGTTGTCAAGCGTTCTCCTCTCTCATTTCTCTGACCCAATCCATAACTTCCTTTCACTCTTTTTTCATGTTCTAATCTTTCGTTTCCAACTTTGGCATTAAAATCTCCCATTATTATCCTAATATCTTGCTTATTTGCTTTCTCTAATGCGTGTTGCAGTTCATTGTACCAATCTTCAATTTCTTGTTCTTCAGCAGCTGCTGTTAGCGCATATGTTTGTATGATTGTGATGTTCTTTCTTTTTCCTGTCAGTCTGATTGTGATGTTCTTTCTTTTTACTGTCAGTCTGATTGTGACAATGCGGTCATTTATGGGATTATATCCTAATAGAGAGGCAGCTGTTCTGTTAGACAGGTAGAAGCCAACGCCACTCTGACCTCCTTTCTCTTTGCCTGAGTATATGAACGTTCCTCCTGATGGAATCGAAAAGTGTCCCTGGCCCGACCATCTGTGCAGTGAGTGTATATATTTGGTATTTACCAGAACAACCTGTTCTTGAAATTACATGAACCTATTACATGGCGTCAAGAAACGTGTATCATCCTAGATGTGTTGTAAAAGTAAGAACTGTAACTTACAAGCAATCATTAGTACTATTAACCAGCAATAGAACAAATGGCAGAGAAGAAGTGACCGACAGATACAGTTTTATAACTGACAGACACAAGAAGAAAGAAAATACAAGACTCAGAAGAATATTCTTCTTCTTTGATCCTTAGCCGCCGACCGTCAAAGCAGTCAGTGGCCATCACGCCTAGTGGCGTCTTGTAGGGCAACAACAAATTGATTCCACTTTGCTCGGTCGGTGGCCATCCTTCGTCCAGTGCCCCAACTCTGGTTCATTCTTTGCATCTGAAGAATATGAAAGACTATAAAGAAACAGTATACAGTCAATGGCGTTTGCTAAATCAGGGGTGCTGAGCTGAAAGTGCGGATCAGAAAAGATGCAAAATCTAAGTACAAGCAATTAAACTCGTTAACATGCAGAACAATACAATTATCCATTGGTTGTTTGAAATAAAAAAAAATTAATTGGTCAAGTGAATAACTAAAATAATGTGCTTATTATTAGTGAACTCTATGACGATGAAAGACCATAATGGTTATTATAAGAACTAGAATTAGACAGGATCTAAGTAATAAATCGATTTAATTTAAATTCAAATGGTTCCTAAAATAACAAATGCAGCTTGACTGGCTGAGAGCCTAGTCATAGGAAAAAGTGAAGATGGTTGACCAATAATATACAGTGTACATACAGCAATGTCAACACCCGGGTGTAATGATTGGACTATTTGAACGGATTCGTTCAGCATGAAAACACTACAGAAACATTCAAGAAGGATCACCAGTACTTGTGGCAGATGTAGAGGACACAATATACAACATGTAGAAAGGCAAAGGTCCCCCGTAAAACCATATCACAGTAGAGGAAATTAAGGCTGTGGTTGAATTTGGAATAGTAGTGATAACAAAACTTGTTATCACTCTTTCCAACACTCACGCCGCATGATGCGCCATTATTCTGCCAAGAGCAGCCTTTCTGGTTGTGGTCAGATTGTCTCATGTTTAAAATTTACATTATATAAAGCTTAACTTATTTATTGCATAAACGACTTGTAAAGGTAGTCCCATAGCAGTTACTGTGGTAGGGGAGTGAAGTGTTAGAGACTTCACCATACTAGGTCCAGCATCGAGAAGTGGGGTAACCAGTTCCCTTCCTCGCTGCCTTTTCATTCACTAACTCAAAGAACAGTGTCAGGTACCCATTTACAGCTGGGGAGACTGGAGCGTGTCGATACCGTGATTTTAACCCGCCACCTTTGCCGCGAGAGACCAGGCGCTCTACTCCTCTGTCAGTCGGACGCTTATATAATACTTACAAAGCTTAAAAATATTGTACAGCCAGTTAGCGTCAATTTAATATGTACTAGAGATATTTTCCTTTCAGTGCATACCAGTTAACGCTGCCGAGGTAAAACCTATCAATTTCTTGGGATAGAAAGAGTTAAGCGAGACATGCAACAGTGATCTCCCAGTCATATCTAGTGATCTCCCAGTCATATCTAGTGATCTCCCAAAATCCATACTCCTCGCTTTGCCATATAAAACTATAACCATTGAATGTAAACATAAAAAATAAACAAAATGGTAAACCCGAGGACTGGGAGTCAGGAACAAATAAGAAATAAAGGTGAATGATGGATGCTAACAAGAAAGAAATAAGGCTAGGCAATAGAAAAGTAATAGAAGATTTGATCCGGGTACGTTTGAACACAGCATCACTGCTTCACTACCAGGTTGAACCATGTCACTCCACATAGCCAGCTAAACACTCTAAACAAGGTGCATCACTAGGGTATCCGCTTTCACAATACGAATTGCAATATATATATATATATATATATATATATATATATATATATATATATATATATATATATATATATATATATATATATATATATATATATATATATATATATATATATAATATATATATATATATATATATATATATATATTATATATATATATATATATATACATATATATATACATATATATATATATATATATATATATATATATATATATATATATATATATATATATATATATATATATACATATACATATACATATACATATACATATACATATACATATACATATACATATATATATATACATATATATATATATATATATATATATATATATATATATATATATATATATATATATATATATATATATATATATATATATATATATATATATATATATATATTAGCAGACTCCAAAATCAAGGAATGAGAATTATAACGGGAGGCATGAAGTCAACACCTATAAAAGAACTAGAAACGATTACATGCCTCCAGCCAATGAAAGATAGAAGAGACTGCAGGGCTCAGCAACAGGCCGAAAAATTCAAAAGACTAACAGACCACCCAATGTGCCATAGAATAAATGCTCTTAGAAGGCAAAGACTCAAACGAAGTAATTTTGTAGAATCAACCAAACCACAAATGAGAGCAGTATCCATAGATGAAATATCCAATGTTAAACCCATCTACACTGCACACAAGCTTCCAGTTTGTAAACAAAATCGTTTCCCTAAAATGATAGAAAACATTGCTGGAATTGAAAGTAAAAAGAGCCAAACTGCAACAGATAGGAAATCCATAGCGACAAGATACATAGAGAAACATTATCCACGCAACACCTGGATCCATGCATACACAGATGGATCAGCAACAAATGCAACCGAAAATGGAGGTGGGGGTGTCTTTCTGACCTTAAGCACTGGTGCAGAAAAAAGGCTGTCGGTGGCGACAGGACGATTCTCCAGCAACTTCAGAGCAGAGGCAGAGGCCTTGAAAACTGCAGCAGAGGTTATATTGACAGAAGAAACGGCAGAGAGACAAGTTGCTTTCTTTACTGATGCACAGTCAGTAATTGCAACGTTGAAAAGCCAAAATAATACAATTCTAACAGGAGTATAGATATAATACACTTTTTTTTGAGTTGGTGTCTTGAACAACGCAGAGATAACACCATTCTAACGAATCTGAATGCGACCGGTTTCCTGTGAAACAAGTAAGGTCGGAGATAGTTATTACTAGCAGTAAGAAACCCCCCCCCCCCCCCCCCCCCCACCCCCCCCCCCCACCCCCCCCCCCCCCACCACCCGCCGCCTCCCGCGGTTCAAAAGGAAAACGGGGACATAATTAGAATGAAAGAGTGGTAGCTCTTTCCTGTCGACACGCTACAGATGATTTACTTGCCACTAATTCTCCTGGTGGGCATTTCATTCCTTCCAACATTCATTTGCGTTTGCATTGTGGTTCAAAACTTGTCAATGACGTGTGATGTGCATGGCGAAGATTGGATCAAGAAACTAATTTGTCATTTGATCTTCTGAAAAATTGTATCATACTTTAATTCGGTACTACCTTCAGAAATAACATATAAGTAAATTGCAGATGCATCAAGTACGACAGATTCTGCCTGGGTTCAATCGCCATTTGCTGGATGTGCTCTTTTTCTCTTGTCTAGATTGCTTCTCGGAAACATCCATTATAGATAAGACGCAGTGGCGTAACAACACTGTAAGGGGTTCCCTGCACAAATTAAGTGGGGCCCTCCTGATATAATGGGCTCAACAACCATGATCAGCATAGTCAAATCCGTATAAAATTGTTATGTAGCTACTTACTTCATCATCATCACCGTCATTATTACCCTTCAGCTCCCCAAGGAGCATAAGCCTTCAATAAATGTGTGATAGGTCCTACTATCCTGTGCCATCCGCTCAACTTATCTACATGGTTTTTTTATCCCTTTCATACCTACAACAGGCCAATCACCTGTTTGCTTTAAACCACGATTACGAGTAACACAAGAGAGAAAACCGGACTGATTCTAAAGGCGACGAACTGGAACGGACTACGGACTACGACTTATGGAACATGGAACACAAGAAGTATAAATGGGAAGGAAGAGGAGCTGGTGGAAGAGATGAGGAAAGCAAAACTAGAAATCCTGGCTATAACGGAAACAAAGAAAAAAGGACAAGGAGTCATGGATCTCAATGGCAACACGCTGCTCTACAGTGGTGTACCCATATCCGAAAGAGCTAAAGGGGGTGTGGGTTGCATTGTGGCCCAAAATCAAAAAGATAGTATCAAGGGGTGGAACTTTGTCTCAGAGCGCATTATGGTTGTGAAACTAAAAGAAGGAGAAACCATAGTCAACCTGGTCATAGTGTATGGGCCAAATGAGGATGAGAGAGCAGAGGTCAAGGAGGAATTCTTCGAGCTGCTTCAAAGGACAGTGGATGACTGCCTAGATGAAGTTATCATGCTCGGAGATTTTAATGCCAGAGTTGGAAATGACCATGCTAGATGGGGTGGAGTTATCGGAAGATATGGAGAAGATACTCTCAATGACAATGGAAAGCGACTCCTTAGATTCTGCAGTGAGCAGAATCTGATCATTACAAACACAAAGTTCCCCCATAAGCGCATACATGCATACACTAGATGTGAACCAACAAAGAATGAGAAGTCAGTGATCGACTATGCCATTGTTCGGAGAAGCTCATTCAAATATGTCCGAGATGCAAGAGTCTGGAGGGGGCCAGAGATTGGAAGTGATCACTACCTGCTAACAATCAAACGAACAACTGAAAGAGTTGCTCAGCCTAGGAACTGCTCAACATCACGCAAGAAACCAAGTAAACGAGCAGGAGAAATGAGCATTAGGACCTACAAGCTGAGAGAGCCAGAAATTAAGACCAGATATCAGGGGCTTATTGCTGCAGCGGTGAGCAACACAGAAGAACAACCTGATGACTTGGAAACCCTCTGGATTAAATTCAAGGATATCATAAAGACAGCTGCTGCAGAAGCATGCGGTGAAGTCCGACTTGGGAACAAGAGAAAGAGGACACCTTGGTGGACAGAGGAAGTCAAAGAGAAAATAAGAGAGAAGAAGAAAATGGCATGGAAACAATACTTAGGAGCTAAAAACACAACAGGACAAATGGAAAAATATAGAGAATATGTGACACTCAGAACAGAAGCAAAGAACAAAGTGCTAGCAGCAAAACAGAAGTCAGTCCTGGGAAGAATTTGGAGAAAAGCTAGAAAAAGATGCACAAGAAAACCAGAAATTGTTCTATAAGACCCTAAAGAACATGAGGAAAGAAAAACAATGCCCTCTCAAATTTATAAAGGACAAGCAAGGCAAATTTGCTTACTGCCCCGAAGGAAGTAATGGAAAGATGGAAAGAATATTTCTCAGAACTCCTGGATGGTGAGCAAGGTCAAACATCAGAAATGATAACCACTAGCACAGAAGAGGAAACCAATGGTGATGAAGATGACATAAAGATGGAAGAACTGAAGGCAGCACTGGAGAAAATCAAGATGGGCAAAGCAGCGGTGCATGATGGTATAACACCAGAAATGGTTAAGTACATGGGAGCATCAGGCGACCTATTACTCTTAAAGGGTCCTACAGGCAGCATGGTGCAACAAGACCATACCAAAGGATTGGGAGATTGCCATCATAACACCAATTTTCAAAAAGGGTGACAATCGACAGTGTGGAAACCATAGAGGCATATCTCTTCTCAGTGTCCCTGGTAAAATCTACTCTAGAATCCTAGAGCAGAGACTCCGACGCCTAGCTGAGCCACAATTGGATGAGGTCCAGTGCGGATTCCGAGCAAAACGAAGTACTCAAGACCTAATCTTCACACTCAGACAGCTGAGTGAAAAGGCCCTTGAGTATAAGAGTGAGATCCATCTTTGTTTCATAGATCTGGAAAAGGCGTTTGACAGGGTCCCTTGGAGCAAACTTTGGGACTGTTTGGCAAGGAAGAATATTCCAGCACCTCTGATTCATGCTATACAGAGCTTCTACAAGTCTTGCAGAAATTATGTGAGGACAGCAAACCATAAGTCAGAAGAGTTCAGGACCACCACTGGTGTAAGACAAGGTGATATCCTATCACCTTACCTCTCCATACTCCTTATGGACGATGTCATCAAGGCATGTAAGGAGAGAACAAGAAAATATTCAGTGGGGTACTGGAAGATGAGACAGGTCTATATTTCGGAGCTGGCATTTGCTGATGATGTTGCCCTGATTGCTAAATCAGAGGCACATCTCCAATCCAACCTGCAAGTCTGGAAGGAAGAACTGGAGAAGAGAGGGATGGTCATAAGCAGCTCTAAAACAAAATCCATGGTGATATCACGAGAAGAAAGAAACATCAGATTAAGCTGGGAGAACAGGTCCTGGAGCAGGTCGACCACTTTAAATACCTCGGAGCTATTATAGACCGAAAGGGAGGCATCAAAGAAGAGTTGGCCACTCGAAACGCAGCAGCTGAGACTTTTTTCAGGCCATAAATCGTGGATTCCTCAGCAAGGAAGAGGTTGGTAAGAAAACGAAGATGGCTGTATACCGCTCCACCTATGTCCCAGTCTTGACATATGGATGCGAGTCGTGGGCAATGACTACAACCCACAAAAGCCAGATCCAAACCTCAGAAATGAGGTATCTGAGGAAGTGGTTGAAGTAACAAGAAGAGACATGGTCCGCAACCAGACGATCCGTCAAGGCCTAAAATCCCATCCGCTGCAGACCCAAATAGAACAGTCCCAACTAAGATGGTTTGGCCATGTCTGCAGAAGGGAGAAGATCGGCTACCACGACAAGCATGGGAAACAAGGAAGACAGCCGATAGAATAGTCTGGCGCTCTCTCTTCCAAACCTCTACACCTCACGGTAGAAGGGGAACGACTAAGTAAGTAAGTAAGTCATACCTGTTTCCAGAAGCTGAGACATCCTATGACGTTTAATACATATATTTAAACGACATATATCTTCTTCTTCTTCTTCGTTCACCCTCAGACATCATCTTAAAGATGAGTTCTAAGATAGGAAAGCAAATGGATCAGTTTGGAGGCTTTTTTTGACCATCTCCGTTGAGTTTTTTCCAGGAAATGGTACTGGTGTATGGCCATAAACTCTTCTTTTAATCTGTTCCTTATATGTTAGGCGGCATCTGTCGTGAGAAGAGAAATTCGTAATCCACATATTCTAAATTAGTAAATGTAAATGTAAAGGCCTAACGAAGTAGTAATTCGCAATAAAAGGAAAGAAGAATGGTAAAAGAAACAGTGCGGGTAAGGGGTCACAATAGGCGTACGCCTGTATTATTAGAACGTCATGCTAGTTAAACAACGGAGAAAACCCCCTTTTTTTATGCTCCCGTCTGCATGCATAATTGTAACGCTTTCACGTTTGCTAGTAAAGCCTACTGCATCAAATACACGCGTTTCTAAAAATAAAACTGGTACTGTGTTTCTTAGAAAACCTTGAGATACACTCACTGCGTAATGACCTAGATTTAATATTACATTAATGTCATTTTATGCACTACGTAAACGAAAAAAGACAGGATCGGACCTTAGAGAGAGAGAAGAGAGAGAGTGTCTAGAGATAGAGAGAGAGAGAGAGAGAGATATGTACGGAGGAAACGCCATATGCAAATACTACACGTCGTCTCGCGATATGAAATTTAATGCCACCCACCACAGCGGAATGGCATGCATGGCTTGCAGGGATATTGCTTATTATTCACTAATACAAGTAATAAAAATTACACTAACCAATAACGAGAGTTCAGGTTTTAAAAAAAGTAGTTTAATGATTCATTAGGGAAACATAGACGACAATATTGGTATTTACGTCTGAATTCCTGACATTACGCCATGACAGTACAGTAAGACACACCAATATCGTTTTAGAAGTGAAACGGGGTGGTTAGAGAAAATACAATCAATTTCTGACTCGGAAGCCTACTTGCGCTCCATTTAAACTGACGTATATTTATGCGTTGCCTTTAGCGACCTTGGCTGTCAAATGAAATATGTATAGGTGTGTTAATGCAAATAGTCTAATAAGATATACTTATTATAGCCAAATTATTTTAGTGGTGTTGTATGGACAACACAGGATCAGTATTTGACTAAAATATGGCGGGTGTTAGACGACACTGCTTTAGAGCGAAATGATCCTAGGACCAATCATCGTTTTAAATACGGATTTGATTGGCTTAGAAATTCATGATGCTAAGGCGAAACCATGGATTAGTCGTCTGCCAAATACTATTTTTGGTTGTTAATGGAAACGATCGTGAAGGGTACTTTTTTTTAAAAGGACTTTTGCTATACATGGTTATCATTGGCGTAGACCATTTTATTTCAATATAGTCAAGTTAGGAGCGATCAGTACAGTGCCACTTTTTGGAAAAATAAACTTTGTAGAGCATGAATGTGCGTTGAGAGACACACCTCTAATACTTTTCTGAATAAATGCCCTGGGACAGAAGGCAGATCGGAATTGTTGCACAAAACTAGACTCAATTCGGCCAGTTTCAAGCGTTAACTTGTTTTATATTTTCCTTGAATTTGTGGTATAAGATAGACATATTTGATATCTTTTACGATGTTTATTGATTGTGAATTGATAAATTTTTTGGCCTGTATGTGTGTTGGTTCAGTAACTGAATCATGAGGCAATGCAAATTAGATATTGCCTCCTCCATAGTACAAATACTTTGTCGGAGAGGCCAGGTTATGAACTGACTAGTGGGAATTACCTAATAGTATATATGGACACCTATCTTATTGAATTAGAAGGAAATATTGCTGGAATTGCTGAGGCGTGTGTAACCATTTAGGGAGAGGTAATACTGGTGTATTATTGTTTTCGATGAAGAAGCTCAGCGCTGTTGGAGTTCCTACCTCCGCTATAGAACTCTGGTGTTTGTTATGTTTTGTGCCTTCAGTGTGCAAGAAATGGAAAATAAGATTATAAATTAGTTCTGAAGTTAGGTTGTACATACCTTCATGTTTCATGGGACCGTTGTAGTGGAGTACTAAAAGTATTAAAGCAGACACATCTTCGTAGTCTGAGTTTTGCTGCATCCAGTTGGCTTTTGTAGCTCTTTAATCCTTGGGATTCGGTCAAGATATCGACCAGTGTTGTTTCTCAAGAAAACGGTGAAAGCAAGCGAGCACAGAGGAGTCAGTTATCCTGCCGCCCAACAGAAGTTTAAGATTTCGTTGGCCAGAGCAACGCTCAATCTTGTGTATACCCCCACTCTAAAATTGAATGTTCATTAAATCAAGAGGGACTAGTTATTTGTTTCAAATAAAGAAAACTGTGAACCTTTCCAATATTATTTCCACCTAGAAACAAACACATGAAGTCATTGATGACAAACAACAACCTAGCTTGAAAAAGCCGAGTTTTACCTCATAGTACTACATCACAACTTAGCACACATATTGTAATAATAATTTGTCACAATACAAAGGATCCTTTCGTATAAATTGTGTACATACAAACTTGTTATTACATTTTGATTGTGATTCCTGATTCACTTTGTAGTTGAATCAGGTTATCTATATTATTGAAAAGGAATTAATACATATTTTAAAGTTAACACTTGACTTATTTAAGATAGTCTTATAGAGTGTTCTCTGTATGGATGTGAGTGTCACAGATGTTGTAAAGTATTGTGGGATTAAATTTAAATTGTTTATCTGTCTGTTGGTTGTTTGTGAAACATACACTTCATCATTTTCATAACCCTAGACATTCAACGTAGTCATCACAATATTCCAGAATAATTCTGACTGACGTATAAATGTGGTAGCAAGTAAGGTCATCTGTAACACAACCACACTTATTAGATACAGATACCTTCACAGCTGATCTCAGTCAGTACACTAAGTCCCCTATAAATATTTATAACATCCCACTTTACCACATATATTGGGGGCTCGTCCGGGATTTTGAATCATCTCCTATTATATATATATGGGGGTAATTCACTTCAGGGAATATAAAGAATTAAAAGGTATCCTTGGGTGGAAATAAATAAGGTTGAGCTCTCAGTGCTTGTGGTGGCTTGTCCTTAGCATAATTAGTTATAGATTGACTTGTTTAAGTTAGACATTGTATAAATTTGCCTGTTAGAGAAAATGGCCGACTTGGCAAAAACTTTCGAGATCTGCTGCTATGCAGGCTGCTAAAGATAGTTAGGAATGGACGGGCAAGTTATGATTGAGCTTATGTCACTACTGAATGTGAGACAAATATAATTGAACGTGAAGAAAGAAAATTAGCAGTAAAGAAGAGCTGAAAGAAAGTTTAGAGGCTGAAAAAGAGGCTGATAATTTAAGAGGTTGGAGATTGAGGCTGACAAAGAGGCTAGGGCATTAGAGGCTTAGAGACTAAGAAGCCTACAATTAGAGGCTGATGGCTAAGAAGTTACAATTGGAGGCAGAAGAATAAAAGACCAATGAGCCCCTCTCCCGAAAGGAAGACAAGCTGCATTAAAGGGAGCACATAGCAGGAAAAGGAAGAAGATAGATGAGTACAAAGGAACATGAAGTTTGAGTTACGACTAAGGGAGTTTGGAATTTCAAGGCCATGCTCTCTGAAAATGGTGCCAGTCCCTTTTGACCTCTGATGCCTCTGTCTAGTCAGGGAGCCTCAACCTCAGCTATGAATTTTCATTTAGATCATTTTGTTGAGAAAGACGATGATATTGAGAGCTATCTAAATAGATATGAACTATTAGCTACCACGTATGGGTTAGAGAGAGAAAGGTGGAGCTTAAAGTTATCTCAAGGGCTTCGTGGGGCAGCTTATGAAGTTTTTTGCCAAAATGAGCAGAGAATGATCAAGAAAATTATGACATCGCTAAAACAGCAGGCTCTTTTAGGAACAGTTTGTAATGTTAGGTGAAGATATGAAAAGAATAACTCTTTTGTTACAGAGAATTTTTATAGAAAAAAAATTTAGGAATGCTAAACTACTGTCAGGTGAAACCTATCACCAGTTCTCTGCACGGTTAGAGACATACTTGGAGAAATGGACTTCTCTGGGGAAAACCCAAGATCTTAAGGAAATGACCTTATAGAACAATTAAGAGAGTCCATGGCTCCAGACCTGAGAAAGTTTCTCATGGAACAAGGTGCAGAGAGGCTGGGTGAGTTGCTAAATGTCCTGCTGAAAAGGTATTCAAGCAGCTCAAGCAGAGGCGGTAACAGGTAATAAAAAGTAACAGGCGGATAATTTGAGGGCACCACAGAACTTTAATAAATTTGATCCTAGAGATCAAAACAAAGGTAAGCACCAGTTTGATAGGCCACGGGATGACAATAAAAATAAAACCCCACAATTCGATGAAAGGAAATATGATGAAAGAAAATCTTTCAACCAAGGAAAAAGGTGGTGTAAAAATTGTAAGATGAACAATCATGACACTGACCATTGTAGAAGGAAACTCCTCGTTTTTATGCTGCTATGACAATCTGGGAAGAAGGGAACAACGGGTCAAACCTGAGGAACTACAGGAACCGTACCACCCCCCAGTGTGTGAAGATGTAATCTGTAATAATGGTGATCACCATAAGGTGCTTATATGATACCAGGTTTAGATTATGATTCAGTTGTGAGTTCTCACCTGGTGCAAGGCAGATCAATTACACCACAGAAACAGTGGAAATTCAAGCTGCAACCAAGGAATGTAGCAACCATGACACTCCCTATCGCTAAGATACATGTAAAAACGCGATATGTGGAAGGAATAATCAAAGCAGCAGTGATAAATGAACCAATCTACCTCTGATATTGGGTTGTAGATATGTCTTCTTGGGGGATCCCAAGAGACCTGTGATATTGGCAACGGTGCAGACCAGATCACAGTCCAAAAAGGAGGAGGAAAATCCAATAAATACTCATCCAGATGAGATGAGGAAGGCACAGGCGGAGGACAAGACACTCAAGCCATGTTTCGAGAAGTTGCCCAAATGTCATACACCTCCAGGCAAGGGAGAATTTTATATGAAGAACAAGTTGATTTATAGGAAGGCTGGATCTGAATCCAATGGTCACGGACAGCTGGTCCTTCCCACTTCATATAGGACTAAAGTGTTGGAACTAGGGCATGCGATTCCCTTCAGTGGTCATATGGGGATCAGCGCAACAGGACAGCGTATAGCTTGTCACTATTTCTGGCCAGGGATAACTGAAGATATCAAACGATATGTAAAATCCTGTCCAGAGTGCCAACGAGTAGCACCTAAGCATTGGACTGCACCAGCAACTCTAGGGGAAATGCCCATAGTGGGAACACCCTTTGAGAGGGTTGCAGTGGATATTGTGGGACCTCTCACTCGGACCAAGAGGAGGAACAGTTACATCCTTACTCTGGTGGACACTTGTTCTAGGTGGGGAGAGGCGGTAGCCCTGTCATCCATTGACTCTAAACATGTGGCAGAGGCATTACTCACAATTTTCACAAGGTTAGGCTTTCCCAACCAAATCTTGACTGATAATGGCTCTCAGTTCAAGGGGAAACTAACAGAAGAAGTTTTCAGGATCTTCAGGCCAAACACTTCCATTGTAGTGTGTACCACTCCCCAAGGGAAACGGCCAAGTGGAAAGATTTAATGGCACGTTGATGTCGATCCTGAGAAAGTTGGCACACGAAAAACCAGATACATGGGACCAGTACCTTCACGCCGCCCTCTTTGCTTATCGGGAATCGGTACCCCATAGTTCAACCGGTATGGCCCCGGCAACATTATTATTTGGAAGGCCAATAAAAGGTCCACTCGAAGCTCTGTTAAGAACGTGGACTGATGAAAAGGCAGAGGAAAATATTACATCCTCATACCAATATGTGAATGAGCTGACCACTCGTTTAAAAACTGGCTGGAAACTCGCCAATGAAAATTTGAGACAAGCCAGGAAAAAACATGCTGCCTATTACAACAGGAAAGCTAAAGACAGAGATTTGGCTGTGGGAGAGAAGGTACTGCTTCTTCTACCCGGTAGTCAGAATAAATTACAAATTGGATGGCAAGGTCCATATACAGTTCTAGAGAAGGTGTCTAGAACCAATTATAAGATAGATAAGAAGGGGAAAGAAAAAATCTATCATGTGAATCTCCTGAAGAAATATTTGGAAAGAGAAAATCAGGAAGAGACACACTTGTTGACCTTGTCTATTGCACAGAAGATGAAAAAGGAACCACTTTCATCATTTGAATATCCATTACATCCCTGTGAGACAGCGGCACAGGTGAAAATCAGTACACATTTAACGAAAAATCAGAAGGAGAGAGTGCAACAGGTTCTAGATGATCATACAGAGGTGTTAACGGACCGACAGGGGCATACAAACTTATTGGAATATGATATGAAACTGATAGACCCAACACCTGTCTGTATGAAAGCTTATTCGATTCCTTTTGCTAAGGAGAAAGCCTTGAAAGAATAGATAGACTATTTGTTGAAGGAGGGAATAAGTTCACACAGTGAATCTTCGTCTAGTTCCAGTGTGGTACTCTTAAGGAAACCCTCTGGAGAACATAGACTCCGTATAGATTACAGGAGACTGAATGCTATTACAGAAGGTCAGGTGGATCCATTGCCGGATACAAATCAGTTGTTTGCCAGGCTAAATAAAGCTAAATATTTCTCAAAAGTGGATCTGAGTAAAGGATACTATCAGATTCCAGTAAAGCCTGAGGTTAGACCGTACCTAGATTTTAGTACCTCAAAGGGACACTATGAGTTTAACAGATTGCCATTTGGATTGAAGAATGCGCCTAGTGTCTTCTCTAGAATGATGAGAAAATTGTTGGATCCTCTGAATAATCCATGCATCACAAACTTCATGGATGATATCCTTATAGCAACCGAAACATTTGAGGAACACATTGACTCTCTGAACATGCTGTTTAATCGACTTAGAGAAGCGAATTTAACAGCCCGACCAACCAAATGTTGCGTTGGATGTAAAGAATTAGAATTCTTGGGACACACAGTCCATCGGGGAAACATGACCCCTGACCCCAAGAATTTAGAGAAACTAAAGAAAGCCCCGAGGCCACAAACCAAGAAAGACGTGAGATCCTTTGTCTCATTATGTGGTTTCTTCCAAAAGTATATCAAAAACTTTAATTCCATATGTGCACCGTTAACTGATTTAACACGTAAAGGAAATCCAGATCGAATTACATGGACAACACAGTGTGAATTGGCATACCAGGAATTGAAGGAAAAGCTCACAAGCAAACCTATTTTGAAATTACCCGACTTAACTCTTTCAGTCCCAAGCAAAAAGGTGGGTTTGGCCCAAACAAAAATGGCCATACCAGTATGTTTTTATTGTTTTTGTTTAGAAATAATTTTTTTTAAATGTTCATATTCATAAATAACAAAAGTCCATAATGGATGGCTATACTTTAAGAAGATAGCGTTTTTGAGTTGTCAAAATTAGAAAACAGCCCTAGAAAGGATCAAGAGATACGAAAGCCAGTATACTGGCTCTTGGGCCAAATGGGTCTAGCGGGAAGTACAGTATACTGGCTCTTGGGGCTTAAAGAGTTAAGTCAAGAATTCATTGTGAGAACGGATGCAAGTAATATCGGGTTGGGCGCGACCCTGTTACAGAAATCAGATGCACTGGATGGGGAATTAACCCCAGTGGCATATGCTAGCAGAAAGTTGAATAAAGCTGAAACAAATTATTCCACTAGCGAAAAAGAATGTCTTGCAGTAATATGGGCGATCAAGAAATTCAATATTTATCTGTATGGGAAGGCATTCAAGTTGCAAACGGATCACAAACCCTTCTCATTTCTAGCGCAGGCTAGGCATGAAAATTCGAGGTTACTCAGATGGTCCTTACTTTTGCAGCCATTCCAGTTCAGCATAGAATATATTTCTGGAAAAACTAACCTGGGTGCGGATTTTCTAAGCCGCCATCCGTGTGATGAAAATCACCGTAAGCCCCAGGAATAATATTAAATTTCTCTATGTGTATATAGAGTTATAGACTGACATATAATGTCTGTTTTAAGTGGGGAGAATTTGTCGTGAGAAATTGTAATCCACATATCTAAATTAGAAAGTAAATGTAAAGCCTAACGAAGTAATTCAATAAAAGGAAAGAAGAATGGTAAAAGAACAGTGCGGTCACAGTAGCGTACGCCTGTATTATAGAACGTCATGCTAGTTAAACAAGAAAACCCCTTTTTATGCTCCGTCTGCATAATTGTAACGCTTTCACGTTTGCTAGTAAAGCCTACTGCATCAAATACACGCGTTTCTAAAAATAAAACTGGTACTGTGTTTCTTAGAAAACCTTGTGATAGACACACTGCGTAATGACCTAGATTAATATTACATTAATGTCATTTTATGCACTACGTAAACGAAAAGACAGACGGGCTTAGAAGAGAGAGAGAGAGAGAGAGAGAGAGAGAGAGAGATGTACGGAGGAACGCATGCAATACTACCACGTCGTCTCGCGATATGAAATTAATGCCACCCCACGCGAAAGGCATGCAGGCTTGCTTTTTTTAACTAAACAGTAATATTAAAAACTACCAATACGAGGTAAGGTTTTAAAAAAACATGTTTAATGCTTATTAGGAAACATGACACAATACTGTTTTACGTCTGAAATCCTGACATTAGCCTGACAGTACAGAAGACACCCCATCGTATAGAAGTGAACGGGTGGTAGAAGAAAATACATATTTTGAACGAAGTCACTTGGCTCCATTAAACTTGTATATTTGGGTGCCTTAGGACTTGCTGACAAAGAATATGTTAGGTGTTAAGCAAATAGTCTAATAATTAACAAATTATAGCCAAAATATTACAGTGGTGTTGTCTGACAACACAGGATCATATTTGCTCATAATGGCGTGTTTGGACACTGCTTTAGAGGAAATGAGGCCACCACGTTAAATCCGATTTGAATGGCTAGAATTATATGTAAGGCGAAACATGATTAGTCGTCTGCAAATACTATTTTTTGTTGTTAATGGAAACGATAGGAAGGGTAATTTTTTTCAAAGGCTTTTGTAAACATGGTCTCATTGGCTAGACCATTTAATATAGTCAATTAGGAGCGCCAGTTCAGTGCCACTTTGGGAAAATAAACTTTGTAGAAGCAAGTGCGTTGAGAACCAGCTCATACTTTTCTAATAAAAGCCTGGGACAGAGGCAGATCGGAATTGTGCCATAACTCATCGCCAGTCAACGTACTTGTTTAATATTTCCTTGAATTGTGGTAAGCTAGACATATTTGATATCTTTTAGATGAAAATTGAATGTGAATTGATAAATTTATGTCTGTATGTGTGTGGTTCAGTAACAAACATGAGGCAAAGCCTAGATATTGCTCCACCATGAACAAAACTTGTCGGAGAGGAGTATAACTGCATGGGATTACCAAATAGTACTATGACACCTATCTTATTGAATAGAAGGAAATAATGCTGGAATTGCAGAGGCGTTGTAACCATTAGGGAGAGGAATACTGGTGTATATTGTTTCATGAGAAGCTAGCAGTTGGCCTACCGCGCTGAACTCTGTGTTTGTTATGAATTGTGCTTGTAGTGGTTTTTGATGGCACTTTATGGTTGTTGTGTTACCTAGTGTAATGTATGAGGTTAGCTGTGAAGGCTCCTGAGATAAATGTAGATGTGAATTACAGAAGGCCCTTCTTACTACCACTTACGACCTCAAACATATCTTCTTTTACTAATGTGAATGTAGCTACTTTAAAAGTCTAGGGTACTGAAATGTAATGTGTTGTAGTAGAATATACAAACACTCACAGATAATTAATAAGTGTAATAATATTAATAAAATTCTATAACACACTGAACTAACTCCGGCTATTTTAGTTTAAATATTAAAATTTTCTTTAAATTTATTTGTTCTGAACCAATGTTTTAGTTGGTCAGAACATATGAAATGTTATGGAGTTATAAATGGAATGCATAAATAGATGGCATAATAAAATGGAATGTGTATACATAAGTATTTTATCAGACTGGTTAATATTAATTATATTTCTAATGTCTCTGGGAAACTATTACTGGATGTGCTGTTGGGGTGGTGTCATCACACCCACTCTGTGACTAGAACAAACTTTGTCCATTGTTTTATGAACTTTAATAAATGTATCTTTCCCAAAATTCAATATATTTATGAGGGAAATATTTGTAAATTCTTTAGGAGTATGGTGAATCCTCAGCAGGCCACCAAATCACTCATCTTGTCTGCGAAGATCTAATGCTGGATTCAGGTGGCCCACTCCTCTCGGTAGCTAGAATACAATGGTAGACTGCACCGACACACTGTTTGGCTGCACACACATCTGCTTGTGCAATCTTGATTACTTATGTGGCACTACCCTAGTGCCACAACAGAAACTCACAATTCTGAAACAAAATTTGTGCGCTGTGTCAGTAATCTATTTACTGCACCAACACTCTTACACACAGACACAACACAACGACACTACATAGAATGGGTCAGATTTCTCTGGCTACATAGCACCTCTTACCCAGTTGTTTTTAGATAGTACTATTTCTCTAAGACTGGATGGCTTGTTAGCTATGTTCAATAGTTTCTTTGTATTCAATAAGATAGGTGATATGTTCCCACTGATCTCAACAATAGATCCGCCTTCCATAGTCTTAGTTAGGCGTCCATATATTTTGTTTGTCTCTAGACCCTGAACTTGGGCTGGGGGTCTAGAGCGAACACTTACTTGTCGTAATCATTTTATATGATATGGCAGTATCAATCACTCGAGATATTAAAATGTACAAAATCAATACTTTCATTCTTACTAGAATTCAGAATTGAGAACACAGTTAATTGCTAGCAAAACTCAGCTGAGCTGCTGGCTATATGATGGCGTCCCTCTAAATGTGTGTACTATCTTCTAGGAACAACACCACAGGCAATAACCACTGTGTCTCTGGACAGTATTACATCAAATGGCAAAAATGCGCATCTCTGTCCCGCTAATATGATTACAATTGCCCAATCACCGACTTCCCCCCTAACTTTTCAAATCTACAACCAAAAGTCAAATTCAGTCAGATCTCAGTCAAGGGTGTATTATTGTCTGTTGGTCCGTCTGTCTCTACTTGTTTTTTCATAAAAAACACGCTTGGTTCTACATGCAATATCCTACACAAATCTGCCTCCTAAGTTATTTTTAGCCACAATTCTCCACCGTTCCCCTCTTTCACATTACAGTTTGATTTTTGCATTTGCGTGTCTCAAGGCCAAGAATTTGAAGCTTTTTGTGAAAGTTTGCACAACAGTACTGTCGCTGGTCTGATGTGAACAATACAGTCTTTTGTCAATATCTTCCTTGTTATCTATCCGTCTGTATAATTTAAAGTATATTAGTTCTCTGCTTAAGATGGGCTATCAAACTAGCTAGGTTTTATATTCATAACTCTATTATTAAGAAAAAACATATTTTTTTCTCAAGTTTAATTTTTTTGAAATTTGTTCGAGAACCTTCTCTACGGCGTTTGCCGCTGAATTCAAATAAAGGGACCAAGTATCGAAAAACGTCCAATAAATGACTGTTGCGAATAAGAGCTAAGGTCTTTTTTGTCAATTTCCTTACATTTATGTCAACTAGTGACGTGAATTTTTTTTTCCTTTTACCACCAATTGCGTCTGTTTAGCCTTGCTAGAATCAAACAGGTGTTCAGACATATTTTTCCTTTTTCGATCTCCGTTTCCCTCCCGTCTACAAAGGGTAAACCGTTTCGACTGCACGTCTAACAAGTTAGTTTGACTGGCGGTGGGAAATGCGGGCATGGGCGAGCATGTCTCCTAGTATCTTACGCATTATTTTTATCCCTACATTTTATCTTTATATTTGGAGATATTTTAACGTTGTATCATGGTAAATTCATCACACATCTCCCCACCTGAGAACATGCACTACGGCAAGTTCCAAAACCAGTGATACACATAGATAAAATTACTCCTCACGCCTACCACTACTCTAATTTCCTTTTCGCGTGTGGAATATCCTTGTTCCGCTTTATTCAATTTGCGGCTTGCATAAGCGACTGGGTTCAGTTCCCCATCGGGTGAAGATGACCTTTGCAACAGAGCCGCAACGAGGCCTACATTACTTGCATCTGTTCTCACCACGAAGTCCTGTGTCAAATCAGGCAATTTGAGAATAGGCTTGCTAGTGAGTTTTTCCTTTAACTCTTGAAAAGCCAATTCACATTGCGCAGTCCAAATTATTTTATCTGGATGTCCCTTGCGAGTCAGATCAGTCAGAGGAGCACAAATAGAGTTAAAATCTTTGATATATTTTTGGTAAAATCCACATAACGACACGAATGATCGCACATCCTTTTTTGTTTGTGGTCTAGGTGCTCTCTGCAGTTTTTCCAAGTTCTTGGGGTCAGGGGTCATGTTACCCTGATATACAGTGTGTCCCAAGAATTCCAACTCTTTGCATCCAATACAACATTTTGTTGGTCTAGCAGTTAAATTCGCCTCCCTAAGCCTATCAAATAACATTTTCAGAGAGTTAATGTGTTCTTCAAATGTCTCTGTGGCGACGAGAATATCATCCATGAAATTCGTGATACATGGGTTATTCAGGGGATCCAACAATTTGCGCATCATCCTTGAAAATACACTCGGAGCATTTTTCAATCCGAATGGTAGCATGTTGAATTCGTAATGCCCTTCCGAGGTGCTAAAAGCTAAATAAGGTCTCACTTCAGGCTTCACTGGAATCTGGTAATAGCCTTTACTAAGATCCACCTTTGAAAAGTATTTTGCCTTGTTTAATCTGGCAAATAACTGTTTTGTGTCTGGTAATGGATCCACTTGTCCTTCTGTGACAGCATTCAGTTTCCTGTAATCTATGCACAGTCTATGTTCCCCAGACGGTTTTCTCAACAAAACTACACTGGAGCTAAAAGAAGATTCACTGTGTGAAATAATCCCCTCCTTCAACAAATAATCTATTTCTTCTTTTAATGCATTCTCCTTCGCGAACGGAATAGAATAGGCTCTCATACAGATTGGGTTTGAGTCTACCAGTTTCATGTCATACTGTAGCAAATTTATATGTCCTGGTTTATCTGTTAATACATCTGTATGTTCCTCCAGAACCTGTTGAACTCTCTCCCTCTGATTTTTAGTCAGGTGCTTACTGACTTTTACCTGTGCGGCTGTTTCACAAGGATGTAATGGGTATTCATGTGAGGTGAGTGGTTCCTTTTGCATTTGAGTTGCGATAGCCAAGGTCAGTAAGGGGGTGCTTTCCTGGAGTGGTCTGTCCAGATATTTCTTTAAAAGGTTTACATGATAAACTTTCTCCTTCCCCTTTTTGTCAATTTTATAGTTTGTTCTAGACACCTTCTCTAGAACCGTATATGGACCTTGCCATCCAATTTGTAATTTATTGTGGCTGCCGGGTAGTAGAAGAAGCACCTTCTCTCCCACAGCTAGTTCTCTGTCCTTTGCCTTCCTATTAAAATATGCTGCATGTTTCTTCCTGGCTTGTCTCAAATTATCATTTGCCAGTTTCCATCCAGCTTTCAGACGAGTGGTCAGTTCGTTCACATATTGATACGATGAGGTAACAGTCTCTTCTGCCTTCTTATCTGTCCAGGTCCTTAATAAGGCTTCCAATGGACCTTTGATTGGTCTCCCAAATAGCAGAGTAGCGGGAGCCATCCCGGTTGAACTATGTGGTACCTCCCGATACGCAAACAATGCGGCGGGCAGGAATTGATCCCACAGATCCGGTTTTTCGTGTGCCAGCTTCCTCAGGATAGAAATGAGAGTCCCATTGAACCTCTCTACCTGGCCGTTCACTTGTGGATGGTACGGACTACAATGAAAGTTTCTGGCTTGAAATAGCTTAAAAACTTCTTCCGTTAGTTTCCCCTTGAACTGTGAGCCATTATCAGTCAAGATTTGATGCGGGAATCCTAATCTTGTGAATATTGTAAGTAGTGCCTCTGCTACATGTTTTGAATCAATTGATGGCAGGGCTACCGCCTCTCCCCACATAGAACAAGTGTCCACCAGAGTAAGGATGTAACTGTTCCTCCTCTTGGTCCGAGTGAGAGGTCCCACAATATCCACTGCAACCCTCTCAAAAGGTGTTCCCACTATGGGCATTTCCCCTAGAGTTGCAGGAGCAGTCCAATGCTTTGGAGCTACCCTTTGACATTCTGGACAAGATTTGACATATCTTTTTATATCCTCCATTATCCCTGGCCAGAAGTAATGACAAGCTATACGCTGTCCTGTGGTGCTGATCCACATGTGACCACTGAAGGGAATCGCATGCCCGAGTTCCATCACTTTATCCCTATATGAAGTGGGAAGAACCAGCTTGTTGTGACCATTTGTTCCAGTTCCGGCCTTCCTGTATAATAGTTTGTTCTTCATAAAGTATTCTCCCTTGCTTGGAGGTGTGTGGCATTTGGGCAATTTTTTAAAACATGGCTTGAGTGTCCTATCCTCGGCCTGCGCCTTCCTCATCTCCTCTGGATGAGCATTTATAGGTTCACCTTCTTCCTCCTTTTTCTGTGACCTGGTCTGCACTGTCGCCATGATCACAGGTCTCGGGATTCCCCAAGAAGACGTACCTAAACCCCAATATCAGAGGGTAGATTGGTTCATCTATCACTGCTGCTCTGATTTCTCCTTCCACATAGCGAGTTTTCACCGTTATCCTTGCGATGGGAAGTGTCATGAGTGGTATGTCCTTAGTCGCCCCTTGTATTTCCACTGTTTCTGTGGTATACTGACTTGGGTCCACTAGGCTAGACTTCACAACTGAATCATAATCCAAACCTGTATCATAAAGGCACCTTATGGTGACCCCATTACAAATAACATCCTCTCAAACTGGGGGGTGATAAGGTTCCTGCTGTCCATTAGGATTAACCTTTAATCTTTGAGTCCCCGACTTCATTGCAGCAATGTTTGAAGGTTTCCTTCTACAAAATTCGGTGTTATGGTTGTCTTTCTTACACCATTTGCACCATCTTTTTCCTTGGTTTAACGGTTTTCTATCATTATATTTTTGGTCATTGAACTGTGAGTTTCTGTCACGATAGTCATTTCTTGGCCGTTCAAAGTTTGTCCTGCCTTTATTCCCCTGTTCTCTATTATCAAATTTATTAAATGGCTGTGGAGCTTTAAAATTTTCTATGTGCTTCTTTTTAGTGCCACTTACCTCTGCCTGGGCTGCCTGATACCTCTCAGCGACATTTAAAACCTCTGCTAACCTCTCTGCACCTTGTTCCATGAGAAATTTTCTCAACTCTGGAGCCATGGACTCTCTTAATTGCTCTATCATGATCATCTCTTTCAAATCTTGGGTCTTCCCCAGAGCAGTCCATTTCTCCAAATAGGTTTCCAGTCTGACAGAGAATTGGTGGTATGTCTCCCCAGACAACAGTTTGGCATTTCTAAATTTCTTACGGTAAAATTCACCATGTTTTTCATATCTTAATAACAAAGCCTGCTTTAGCATGTCATAATTGTCTTGGTCTTCTCTGTTCATTTTAGCGAAGACTTCATAAGAAGTACCTCTCAATCCCTGTGATAACTCCACCTCTCTCTCTCTAACCCATATGTAGTAGCTAATAACTCAAATCTACTGAGGTACCCCTCGATGTCATCGTCTTTCTCAACAAAATGGTCTAAATGAAACCCCATAGCTGAAGTTGAGGCTCCCTGACTAGCTGCAGCATCTGAGGCAAAAGGGCTGGCACCATTTTCAGGAGCATGGCCTTGTAATTCCAGCTCCCTTAGTCGTAATTCGTGCTCCCTTTGCAACCTTCTATCTTCTGCCATGGGTTACAGATGACATTCTAAAGTTATGTGATACACGGCGGGAAATGAAAAAGGTTAAGAAAGAGGTTCCTGAAGCAGCATGGCAATACAGTATGGTGAACAAAAATATTAGGAAGAAAATGAAACAGGCCAAAGAAAAATGGGTAGCTGATCAATGTGAGTCCATTAATACGGGGCTAATAAAAGGTAACAGCAAGGCAGCTTTTGACACATTAAGAAAACTCTCAAAACCTCAACAGCCCAGGGTAACTGTCATAGAAGATAGCAATGGGGCTCTGCTCAATGAAAAAACAGCTGTAACGAGAAGGTGGACAGAATATTGTAAAGAATTATATAACTGTAAACTTGACACTGACTTAGGCATATTAAACAACATTAAGTGCGAAAACAGGGAACTCGGAAATGCAGCAATATTACGGCAAGAAGTGGAAGAGGCTATATGTTCGATGAAAGGAGGGAAGTCACCGGGTGTGGATAATATACCAGCAGAGCTCTTGAAATATGGAGGACCAGATATAGTAAAAATCATGACAACAGTTTGCCAGAAGATATGGAGTACAAAAAAATGGCCAAAAGAATGGACGCAGTCATTAGTAATACCGCTTCCAAAGAAAGGAAATCTAAAAAATGTGCAAGAACTACAGAACCATTAGCCTTATTAGTCATCCAAGTAAGGTAATGTTAAGGATACTTTTGAACAGAATAAAACAGAAATCAGAAGAAATCTTGTCAGAGGAACAGGCTGGCTTTAGACCAAAAAGAAGTACCTCAGAACAAATCTTCAATATTAGATTACTTATCGAAAAACATCTCCAACATCAACACGATTTATACCATAACTTCATCGATTTCACAAAAGCCTTCGATCGAGTCTGGCATGAAGGCTTATGGCAAGTAATGAGAAAATTCAATTTTGATACCAACATCATAGATATCATTGAAGCACTATACAAGGACGCAAGCAGTGCTGTTTTTGTAAGCAACGACATTGGAGAATTTTTCAAAACAACTGTAGGAGTTCGCCAAGGATGTATCCTGTCACCAGTGCTCTTTAATATATATCTAGAACATATTATGCAGGAGGCTCTCTACGATTATAAATCAACCCATATCGATTGGAGGCCGACCTCTGTGTAACCTACGTTTTGCTGATGATATTGATCTGATAGCTGGATCAGAATCAGAACTTCAAGACCTTACCTCTAGACTGGAGAAAGTAACAAGAACGTATGGGATGGAAATTAATATAGAAAAAAGCAAGATATTGGTGAATAGCCATAAGAAACATGTTCCGACCAACATTACGTTAAATGGGCAAACGTTAGAAGAAGTTAACACCTTTAAATATCTCGGGTCCACTATATGTAGTGATGGAAGATCAATTAAAGAAATCAAGACAAGACTTGAGATGGCCTCAGCTGCCATGACAAGGTTGAATGTGATCTGGAAAAGTAACATCAGTTTTCCTGTGAAGATCAAATTATACAAATCACTTGTATTATCTATTCTCTTGTATGGGTGTGAGGGCTGGACACTCACTGCAGATACGGAGCGAAGGATTCAGGCTTTCGAGCATAAATGTTATAGAAGAATTTTGCGCATTTGCTATAAAGAGCACAAAACAAATGTCTATGTTAGAGAGAAGATAAACACCTATGCAGGCCACCAAGAACCACTTTTGTCAATAGTGAAACGTCGAAAGCTTGCCTGGTTTGGGCATGTAACTCGTCATGACTCCCTTTCGAAAACGATCCTTCAGGGAACAGTCGAAGGTAAACGGAGAAGAGGAAGGCAGAGAAAATCCTGGGCTGATAACATCAAAGAATGGGCAGGACACGGTTTTTTCCACACTTGTACGCATTGCTGAGGATAGAGAGCAGTGGAGGACCCTGTCTGCTGATGCTTCCACCATGGCACCCCTACGACCCATGACGGGTTACGGGCTGAGATGATGATGATCTTCTGCTTCCCTTTCGGCCTTTTTATCTTCTGCCTCCCTTTCGGCAGTCAACCTTTTATCTTCTGCCTCAATCTGCAGCCTCTTAAGTTCTTTGTCAGCCTCAATTTGTAACCTCTTCTCTTCAGCTAACTTCCTATCTTCCCTTTCAATATACTTGTCACATTCAGAAGTTACATACTGAATTAAAACCTGACCCTCCATTCCCATTTCCTTCGCCGTTAGCACAGCAGCTGATCTAAATTTTGCCAGGTCAGCCATCATACACAATAACAATGACCAAGATAAATCTAACTAATGACAGGTAATTCTAATTAATGATGACTATGGTAATTCTAATTATTTAATTAATTAACTAATTACCACTGGCTGTGAAGATTCACCAACTTTTATTTTCCCCTTTTTATTTTAAGGGACACTTTTTAAATTTTTACAATTTGTCCCCACTAGTTTAATTCTCCCACCAGGAGATTCTAATATTTATGATAAACTAATTATCCCTGGACAAGACCCCAATATTTGTAGTGGTTTTTGATGGTACTGTATGGTTGTTGTGTTACCTAGTGTAATGTATGAGGTCAGCTGTGAAGGCTCCTGAGATAAATGTAGATGTGAATTACAGAAGGCCCTTCTTACTACCACTTACGACCTCAAACATATCTTCTTTTACTAATGTGAATGTAGCTACGTTAAAAGTCTAGGGTACTGAAATGTAATGTGTTGTAGTAGAATATACAAACACACACAGATAATTAATAAGTGTAATAATATTAATAAAATTATATAACACACTGAACTAACTCAGGCTATTTTAGTTTAAATATTAAAATTTTCTTTAAATTTATTTGTTCTGAACCAATGTTTTAGTTGGTCAGAACATATGAAATGTTATGGAGTTATAAATGGAATGCATAAATAGATGGCATAATAAAATGGAATGTGTATACATAAGTATTTTATCAGACTGGTTAATATTAATTATATTTCTAATGTCTCTGGGAAACTATTACTGGATGTGCTGTTGGGGTGGTGTCATCACACCAACTCTGTGACTAGAACAAGCTTTGTCCATTGTTTTATGAACTTTAATAAATGTATCTTTCCCAAAATTCAATATATTTATGAGGGAAATATTTGTAAATTCTTTAGGAGTATGGTGAATCCTCAGCAGGCCACCAAATCACTCATCTTGTCTGCGAAGATCTAATGCTGGATTCCGGTGGCCCACTCCTCTCGGTAGCTAGAATACAATGGTAGACTGCACCGACACACTGTTTGGCTGCACACACATCTGCTTGTGCAATCTTGATTACTTATGTGGCACTACCCTAGTGCCACAACAGAAACTCACAATTCTGAAACAAAATTTGTGCGCTGTGTCAGTAATCTATTTACTGCACCACTCTTACACACAGCACAACACATCAACAATACACAGAATGGGTCAGATCTCTCTGACCACACAGCACCTCTTACCCAGTTGTTTTCATATAGTACTAGTTCCCCAAGACTGCATGGCATCTGAGATATGTTCAATAGTTTCCTTGTATTCAATAAGATAGGTGATATGTTCCCACTGATCTCAACAATAGATCCGCCTTCCATAGTCTTAGTTAGGCGTCCATATATTTTGTTTGTCTCTAGACCCTGAACTTGGGCTGGGGGTCTAGAGCGAACACTTACTTGTCGTAATCATTTTATATGATATGGCAGTATCAATCACTCGAGATATTAAAATGTACAAAATCAATACTTTCATTCTTACTAGAATTCAGAATTGAGAACACAGTTAATTGCTAGCAAAACTCAGCTGAGCTGCTGGCTATATGATGGCGTCCCTCTAAATGTGTGTACTATCTTCTAGGAACAACACCACAGGCAATAACCACTGTGTCTCTGGACAGTATTACATCAAATGGCAAAAATGCGCATCTCTGTCCCGCTAATATGATTACAATTGCCCAATCACCGACTTCCCCCCTAACTTTTCAAATCTACAACCAAAAGTCAAATTCAGTCAGATCTCAGTCAAGGGTGTATTATTGTCTGTTGGTCCGTCTGTCTCTACTTGTTTTTTCATAAAAAACACGCTTGGTTCTAAATGCAATATCCTACACAAATCTGCCTCCTAAGTTATTTTTAGCCACAATTCTCCACCGTTCCCCTCTTTTACATTACAGCTTGATTTTTGCATTTGCGTGTCTCAAGGCCAAGAATTTGAAGCTTTTTGTGAAAGTTTGCACAACAGTACTGTCGCTGGTTTGATGTGAACAATACAGTCTTTTGTCAATATCTTCCTTGTTATCTATCCGTCTGTATAATTTAAAGTATATTAGTTCTCTGCTTAAGATGGGCTATCAAACTAGCTAGGTTTTATATTCATAACTCTATTATTAAGAAAAAACATATTTTTTTCTCAAGTTTAATTTTTTGAAATTTGTTCGAGAACCTTCTCTAAGGCGTTTGCCGCTGAATTCAAATAAAGGGACCAAGTATCGAAAAACGTCCAAGAAATGACTGTTGCGAATAAGAGCTAAGGTCTTTTTTGTCCATTTCCTTACATTATGTCAACTAGTGACGTGAATTTTTTTCCTTTTACCACCAATTGCGTCTTTTTAGCCTTGCTAGAATCAAACACGTGTTCAGTCATATTTTTCCTTTTTCGATCTCCGTTTCCCTCCCGTCTACAAAGGGTAAACCGTTTCGACTGCACGTCTAACAAGTTAGTTTGACTGGCGGTGGGAAATGCGGGCATGGGCGAGCATGTCTCCTAGTATCTTACGCATTATTTTTATCCCTACATTTTATCTTTATATTTGGAGATATTTTAACGTTGTATCATGGTAAATTCATCAGAGTGCTTCAGTGTGGAAATAGATTATAAATTAGTTCTGAAGTAGGAGGTACAACCTTCTTGTTTCAGGGACCGTGGTACTAAAGTATTAAAGCAGCACCTGGTCTGAGTTTTGCTGAATCCAGAGGCTGGTAGCATACTCCTTGGTCAAGATATCGACCAGTGTTGTTTCTCAAGAAAACGGTGAAGCAAGCGAGCAGAGGAGTCAGTTATCCTGCCTCCCACACAGAAGTTAAGATTTCGTTGGCCAGAGCAGCTCAATCTTGTGTATACACCCCTCTAAAATTGACTGTACATTAAATCAAGAGGGACAGTTATTTGTTTCAAATAAAAGAAACTGTGAACCTTTCCAATATTATTTCCACCAGAAACAAACACATGAAGTCATGATGACAAACAACAACCTAGCTTGAAAAGCCAGTATTACCTCATAGTACTACATCACAACTTACACACATATTGTAATAATAATATATGTCAATACAAAGATCCTATCTATAAATTGTGTACATACAACTTGTGATTACATTTGATTGTGATTCCTGATTCACTTTGTAGTTGAATCAGGATATCTATTATTGAAAGGAATTAATACATATTTTAAAAGTTAACACTTGACTTATTAAGATAGTCTTATAGAGTGTTCTATGGATGTGAGTGTCACAGTGTTGTAAAGTATTGTGGATTAAATTAAATTGTTTATCTGTCTGTTGGTTGTTGTGAATATACACTTCATCACTATCATAACCCTAGACATTCAACGTAGTCATCACAATATTCCAGAATAAGTCTGACTGAGGTCTAAATGTGGTAGCAAAGAAAGGTCATCTGTAACACACCACACTTATTAGATACAGATACCTTCACAGCTGATCTCAGTCAGTACATTAAGTCTCCTATAAATATTTATATCATCCCACTTTACCACAGCATCACTGAAACAGATGAACAGCAATCATTTTATCGGTGCCACAGTTACACTCATCAGTAGTTCCTATCTTTAACTGAGTAGATGGTATTCTGGTGGTCGGAGTGGCTAAGAAGTACGGGGTCCGCCTCGAGTTCTAGTGTGACCGTGGGGTGTGTAGATTCTATTTTACGGCATATATGTTCAAGTTTCTTGTGTCTTTGCTAATTGTATCACTCAAGTCAAGTACTGGTATACTGCCAGAGATATTTACTCTTGATGCTAATTGTACCCAAGTTCGTTCCAGAATTCCTCTATGGTGTTTAATATTGTGTAACTTTTATTAGCATACTCTATGTTCACTATTTACTGTAAAAACCTTCAACATGAGGTAGTTAAGCAAGTCCTCAGGATCCAATAAAACAAGCTTATTTTCTTGTATATACAATCCACAAACAAAGTCATTTGCATTCATTTATTTACAAAATCCTCATAAAAATGTGTCTTTGTGGTTATTTATAGGCTATTTTCTCCCTGTAGCCTATCAAAGTTGGGGTAAGAATTTCTGCTTAGTTCCTTTGCGTTTGCTTCTTAGATTTATCCGACTCAGGGGTAAAATAACAGTTGAGCCTCTACCTCTTCTTTATGATATGAGCTAATTTGACATTTTACGAGCTCCGTTTCATTTTCTTTCATAAATTCAGCTCGTTCTTCCGACATTTAGGCATTTCTGGCCTAACTAGGTTTTATTCTGAAACATTAAAAAGGTCACACGAAGCTGTACTTACTGACAATCATGAATTTCCAACATTATAAAAACTATCTGCTTTACAGAGTTGATATCTTGATAACTTCAAGACCAGCAGTTGTACGTCGGTACAAACTGGCTTCTGTGGATCAACTGATTTCGGATATCGAAATTTGCCTTCGCATCTTGGTGCGCGCTTTTACCACCGTTCTGGTTGGTCAGTCTAATATTTCTTTATTTATTTTATTGGATCTCACATGTCTACCGATTGTCGTGAGAAATTCTAATCCACATCTATAAATTAAAAAGTAAATGTAAAGCCTAACGAAGTAATTCAATAAAAGGAAAGAAGAATGGTAAAAGAACAGTGCGGTCACAATAGCGTACGCCTGTATTATAGAACGTCATGCTAGTTAAACAAGAAATCCCCTTTTTCTACTTCGTCTGCATAATTGTAACGCTTTCACGTTTGCTAGTAAAGCCTACTGCATGCTTTCTAGTAGAGATGTACGGAGGAACGCATGCAATACTACCACGTCGTCTCGCGATATAAAATTAATGCCACCCCACGCGAAAGGCATGCAGGCTTGCTTTTTTTCAAATAAACAGGGACAAAAAACACAACCAATACGAGGTAATGTTTTAAAAAACATGTTTAATGCTTATTAGGAAACATGACACAATACTGTTTTATGTCTGAAATCCTGACATTAGCCTGACAGTACAGAAGACACCCCATCGTATAGAAGTGAACGGGTGGTAGAAGAAAATACGTATTTTGAACGCAGCCACTTAGCTCCATTAAACGTATATATTTGGGTGCCTTAGGACTTGCTGACAAAGAATATGTTAGGTGTTAAGCAAATAGTCTAGTAATTAACAAATTATAGCCAAAATACTATAGTGGTGTTGTCTGACAACACAGGATCATATTTGCTCATAATGGCGTGTTTGGACACTGCTTTAGATGAAATGAGGCCACCACGTTAGATCCGATTTGATTGGCTAGAATAATATGTAAGGCGAAACATGATTAGTCGACTGCAAATACTATTTTTGGTTGTTAATGGAAACGGTAGGAAGGGTACTTTTTTTTCAAAAAGGCTTTTGTAAACATGGTCTCATTGGCTAGACCATTTAATATAGTCAATTAGGAGCGTCAGTTCAGTGCCACTTTTTGAAAATAAACTTTGTAGAAGCAAGTGCGTTGAGAACCAGCTCATATTTTTCTAATAAAAGCCTGGGACAGAGGCAGATCGGAATTGTGCCATAACTCATCGCCAGTCAACGTACTTGTTTAATATTTCCTTGAATTGTGGTAAGCTAGACATATTTGATATCTTTTTGATGAAAATTGAATGTGAATTGATAATTTATGTCTGTATGTGTGTGGTTCAGTAACAAACATGAGGCAAAGCCTAGATATTGCTCCACCATGAACAAAACTTGTCGGAGAGGAGTATAACTGCATGGGATTGCCAAATAGTACTATGACACCTATCTTATTGTATAGAAGGAATTAATGCTGGAATTGCAGAGGCGTTGTAACCATTAGGGAGAGGAATACTGGTGTATATTGTTTCATGAGAAGCTAGCAGTTGGCCTACCGCGCTGAACTCTGTGTTTGTTATGTATTGTGCTTCAGTGTGGAAATAGATTATAAATTAGTTCTGAAGTAGGAGGTACAACCTTCTTGTTTCAGGGACCGTGGTACTAAAGTATTAAAGCAGCACCTGGTCTGAGTTTTGCTGAATCCAGAGGCTGGTAGCATACTCCTTGGTCAAGATATCGACCAGTGTTGTTTCTCAAGAAAACGGTGAAGCAAGCGAGCAGAGGAGTCAGTTTGCCTGCCGCCCACACAGAAGTTAAGATTTCGTTGGCCAGAGCAGCTCAATCTTGTGTATACCCCCCTCTAAAATTGACTGTACATTAAATCAAGAGGGACAGTTATTTGTTTCAAATAAAAAGAAACTGTGAACCTTTCCAATATTATTTCCACCAGAAACAAACACATGAAGTCATGATGACAAACAACAACCTAGCTTGAAAAGCCAGTATTACCTCATAGTACTACATCACAACTTACACACATATTGTAATAATAATATATGTCAATACAAAGATCCTATCTATAAATTGTGTACATACAACTTGTGATTACATTTGAGTGTGATTCCTGGTTCACTTTGTAGTTGAATCAGGATATCTATTATTGAAAGGAATTAATACATATTTTAAAAGTTAACACTTGACTTATTAAGATAGTCTTATAGAGTGTTCTACGTATGTGAGTGTCACAGTGTTGTAAAGTATTGTGGATTAAATTAAATTGTTTATCTGTCTGTTGGTTGTTGTGAACATACACTTCATCACTATCATAACCCTAGACATTCAACGTAGTCATCACAATATTCCAGAATAAGTCTGACTGAGGTCTAAATGTGGTAGCAAAGTAAGGTCATCTGTAACACACCACACTTATTAGATACAGATACCTTCACAGCTGATCTCAGTCAGTACACTAAGTCCCCTATAAATATTTATATCATCCCACTTTACCACACCGATGGAGTGTCTCGGCTATTCCGATTTACGTCATCGGTTGCTAAGTAACTGCCGCCAAAAATTAGCGTTGAGTCGCTATTTAACATAGTTTCGGTTTCAATCTGATACCCGCGTATCTTGAGTCTAATTCAATAAAACCGCGTAACTATTCTTCCTAATCTAACTGATAACTAATAGCACGAATGATGCTTTGGTATCATTAGTAGGCCTTCCAGTGACATAGATCCCGGGGCTACACAAATGTATCCTGTAAGGAGACATTTGCGTTCTATCAAAAGTATATATCCAAATCCCTAAAATTCACTATTCGAAAAAAATCGTAAATCGGGGGCTCTCGTAGGTATACTTGTCAAAGTACATGCTATCATCCCCCAAAAAAGTTATGTGTTATAACCAGCTAGCAGAATAATAATAATAATAAATTCTTTAAGCACCAAACACGGCGCATAAGGCAGAAACCAGTGCTCTCCAGGTTGTTCGTTGTGACGCCACTCCTCTTAGCTCTTGCACATTATTTAGGCCCAACGTTCTTCCTTCTCTTATTATTGTTCTTCTGAGTGTTTCTTTTGGTCTTCCTTTTTTCCTCTTACCCTCAGGAACCCAAGTGAGCGCCTGTAGTGGTATTCTGTTGTTTTGCATTCGTAGGACATGACCGATATATGACCATCGTCTTTTCCTTATATAGTCGGAGACATATTTCTGCCTAGAGTCTTCTCTTATTTGTCGATTAGTCTTGAATTCTTTCCAACTGATGTTCATGAGTTTTCTAAGACATTTGTTCTCGAATGTATTCAGCTTGTTCTCCAATGATTTTGTTATTTTCCAACTCTCACAGCCGTATGTTAACACTGAGATAACATTTGAATTAAACAGACGAAGCTTGGTATGTATATTCAATGATCGTAATTTCCAAATGTTAGATAATCTATTGAAGGCGCTAGCTGCCAAAGCAATTCTAGTATGGATTTCTCTTGTTGTGTCACCATCCTGAGTCATTTTACTGCCTAAATAATTGAAACTTTCAACTTTCTGTAGTTTTTCCCCGTTCAAGATGATATCAAAGGTCTCGTTAGAAAAGTTCATAGCTTTAGTTTTAGAGGCATTTATTTGGAGACCTATTTTAACCGAGAGATGACACAAATTATTTATTGCTTCTTGGGATTGTCTTGGTGTTGAACTTAAGAATGCTACATCATCTGCGAAATCCAGGTCCCCCAGGAATTTTCCATTTGTCCATTTTATACCTAATTGTTCATTGTGGGTATAGTTTCTCATAACCCAATCAATAGCTATTCCAAAAAGTAGTGGTGACATAATACAGCCTTGTTTCACCCCTGTTTCTACTGTAAACCATTCTGTATTCCCTTTATTTGTTCTAACACAACATCTTGCATTGTCATATAGTGCTTTGATTATATTCACATATTTTGTTGGAAAACCATAGATTGTAAGTATCTTCCACAATGATGGGCGGTGTAGACTATCAAAGGCTTTTTGAAAATCGACGAAGGTGATAATAAGTGGCGATTGCCTTTCCACTGATTCTTCTATAATTGTTCTTAGTGTGAATATTTGATCAATACATGATCGTTTCGGCCTGAAACCCGCTTGTTCTTCTCTGATCTTTTCGTCAGCATGCAATTTAAGTCTTTCTAACATCATGCAACATAATAATTTTCCAGGTACTGATAATAGAGATATACCACGCCAGTTATTACAGTCTGATAGATCACCTTTCTTCGGTAACTTTACAATAATACTGTCTTTCCATTGTTGTGGTGGTTGTTCTTCTCTCCATACTTCATTTATAATATCTAAAATTCTCAAGAGGTTGTTGTCATTAATTGCTTTAATCATTTCCCCTGAAATTTCGTCAACTCCAGCAGCTTTAAAATTTTTTAATCTTTTAACGGCTTGTTTGATCTCGTCCAGCGTGAATTCATCGCAAGTTATTGGCAAGGTATTGGCTAGCAGAGGCTCCTATGAAATGTTTCATGACAATGTCTATAACATCAAAAAAAAAAAAATTCACAAATGTGGGGCGTTAACAACAATGTTACCAAATATTTCATGACAATGTCCATAAAATAAAAATGTCAGTACAATATGACTCGTTTTAACTTGAGGTTAACTCTGGCATCTCAGTGCCAATACATTGAACCGAACTCAAAACTCAATAGGGTGCAATGAACCTCAAACGTTATGACGAGTTATTATACATAAGTACATCTCTTCTGTCACTGAGGTCAGTGGTTTGTCAGAAGACATTTAATGTCTTAAAACGTCTAGTGCCATTAACAGCTCATTGTCAGGCACAAAGGCGTACAGAGTAATAGCATCTTTTGTAATAACTTGTTCTAACATAAATTTGACCTTCACAAAAATATGTACCTATCAGTCAATAATGTAACATTGTTCCACCAAAACAAGTGAGTGGTAATGTATGTGGAGAAGAATGTCGTCAGTGAATTGTGCGCGACTGATGATAGTCTTGGATGCACCAGCACTGTCATTTCTTTTGTCAAAAAGTGTATGTCTGAACAACCTTTTTTCCACTTCTTCTTTCTTTGATCCTTAGCCATCGACCGTCAAAGCAGTCAGTGGCCATCACGCCTAGTGGCGTCTTGTAAGGCAACAACAAAATGATTCCACTTTGCTCGGTCGGTGGCCATCCTTCGTACGGTGCCCCAACTCTGGTTCATTCTTTGCATCTCAGCCTCTACAGTCCTCCGCCAGGTTGTTTTCGGTCGGCCTCTCTTTCGTTTTCCTTCAGGGGTCCAAAGCATAGCTGTTCTTGTGATGGCATCGGGGTCTCTTCTGAGGACATGACCAACCCAGCTCCAGCGTCTGCCAGCTATGATGGTGTGCATGTCCTCTTGCTTGCTCCGAGTAAGCAGATTTTTCCACTTGAAAATTTGCAATTGTTAAGCAAAAATATGTACAAGGTTTTGTTCTCAACTTTACAAAACAGTTGCATGGTTAATGGATAAACAATAAAAGTCAAAACTGTAGTGATTAGTCATTGGAAGGGATTTCAAATAATGTAAGTGCTGTCAGTACAAATGCATGTCAACTTTTACACAACAATGTTATTCATGGGGGTATGACATCATAACAATTTTGTATCGCACTCCGTAAAATATTCTTGTCTGTCTCAACATCATTGGCTCTATATGGGCATCGCTACTGTGCAATGCAGTGTTACTGCGATGAGTATGTTCTACTACAGGCATGTCAACGTGGCGTTTTCGGGGGGGGGGGGGGGGGGTACAGCAATGTAGGGGATGTGATGGGGAGGGGTGTAAATGTAGTCATGGGGATGTTCTCAGTAACACTTTTCTGGGTGATAGGAGGACTCATCTGGTTTTCACCATCAGGAGTAGTGTTAACAGTACTCTGTTTCCTATAAAGTATTCGTCTATAAACTTTGTACTTATATAGCAGACAAATCAGTATAGTGATAATAACAATGCTAATAAATATTGCCAAACCAGACAACCTCGTTTGTCTTATCATCGTGGCTGGTGTGTGAATGGTATCTAGTTCATTAATCAAGGAGGACATATCAATGGTGTCTAATGGTTGTAGTGCTGGAGGAAGGACAAATGTGGTCTCTGGATGGAGGAAGGCAAGAAGAGGCTTCCAGACCATTGAGGAAGAGTGATTGAAGGCTATCGATGCATTCTCTGAAGGTATGTCCTTACGTAAGACTGAAGAGGCCTGGAAGGGCGCATCAAGTCTAAAAGAATTATCGGTAACGGAACAAGTGGGAGGAAGGCTGAGTAAATGAAAGGGGGGTTTGAGCTGGATTGAAGAGTAAATGGAAGTATTATTTTGGAGGCACCTTTTGGAGAGGGTGATAGGTTTGAAAAGCGTAAAAAGCCTTGAGTGGAGACTCATCCGATAAATGATGGGGGATATGTGTGTGAAAGTAACAGTTCTTATGCATAACATGCGTGTTTTCTCAACATCATTTTCAAACAATTCAATTATACATGAGCGATGAGTACGTGTATCATAAAATGGGCGATCTAGTGCACAAAATGAAAATGGCATATCAATACATCTCTCAAAGTTGTCTTTCGATACAATAGCAAAATATGTTCATGCCTTGTTGATAGCGAGTGCATGGGTTTGAGAATCGTATGTTGCTAAAGGGTGCTTCTTAGCATCAGTCGTAGAGGATAGGTGTGAAGGAAAAGGTGTGGGAATAGAGTGAACGCGATATAAGTCGTACACGTCATCAACAATGATGAGGGGAATACGAAATAAGATAACTAGATCGGTATGCGTCAGGATCGTATCCACTGTGAGAGATTCGTAGTAAGAGAAAAGATTCTGTGGAGGAATATCTGGTGGTCGAAGAGTAGGGGGAAGTAAAACGGAGAGTTGGTCAAAGATGGACTGCAGGTCGGAGGGTGTTGAGAAGTGAGGGTGGTAATCTGTGGATCTTTAACATATCTATGCGTGACTCAAGGGAAGTCAAAGTATTCATGGCATGTGTAAGCAAATCAGTGGCCTTGTATAAAAAAAAATTCTGCAATGTGAGATAGGTGGATATAAATTTATCAATTGCATAAGTCTGGTTTACCAGTCTAGTTACAACAATTTCAGTAAAATTCGTTAAGTGCATCATCCCTGATCTCAAGTCGTTTATTCTAATCCTTTTCGATGCGATAGCATTTTGTGTGCTATTAACAATAGTTAGGCTTTTGCCAATGACATGTTTTGTCTTCTCCAGATTTGTAGCTAAGTCTAGTATGGCATGTTGGAAGTCGCCATAATTAGAGTCAGCAGCAGTACCAAAAAGGTATACTAGCGCATCTCCTTTAAAAGAAAGTATGGATCGCCTAGTGCGATTGGCTTGTCTAATTTTCTGAAATCGTATCATGAGATCTGTAAGCGTTATCCTAAGCATGCACACTTCAAATCTGGTAGCTATCAATAAATCAATGTAATTAATATTTTGAGAGGACCTGAAATCACTCATAAGTCTAATGATAAAATGTTCTAAATCCTGGAAGGTTTGTGTAAGTTCATTCAGTTCACTTCTCAATGGATTAAATGAGGAAATAATTGTCAGTGTCCATGAGGACTAAGAATCACTGATTTCTTTAAAATGTTCAAAAACTGCATCATCACGACAGAGCATTCTGTTGTCGGTCATAGGTTGTACTGGTGTAACACTGACATCTATCGCGGCTAATACTACCATGGGCAGTAGTATGGTGATGAAAAGGAGGGCTGACATCTTCGTGTAAAAAAAAGAAACCATTCGGCCTAAAAGTAAAGGTGGTGTAACCATTCGGCCTAAAAATAAAGCTGGTGAGTACTAGTGGTGTGGTGGTAGAACTAGTACTAAATCTGCGCTCTAAAGGAGTTTGGCGAGTTCTAACAGTGCTATCTCACGTTTGGATAGGCGACTGTCGAACGTTGTCGTTGGCGTTGAATGCGTTGTGTTTATCGTCGCTCGGACATGAAGTTGGTAACGATGGTGTGGGAGGTAAGTGTTGAAGAGTCGATTTGCTTCTCTGTGCAGGTCGACGTTTGCGGAGGATTTTGTTTCTGACATGCTCTTGTGACGGTCGTATATATTTCGCAATGTGTTACGCAATGTGTTTTACCGTACCTATTTGTGTACGGTAGTCACCACAAGCAGTTTGTTATGCGTGAATAGCTCACCAGGCGTTGAGGTGCTCGAAGAATGTATGGTTGACAAGTGATGTGGGTTGTTGCGTTTAGGATTCTGTCCTTTAATAACTGTTCATATGTAGTAATGAATAGGAATATCGAACATCATCAGTTTTGTATAGCTCGTAGGTATGATGTTAATAACGCTGGCATGACAACATATTCTTTTTCCTACCGTAGCTCAGGGCCCCTGACTGAACGCTTCAGGTAGTCCTTAACAAATATAGTTGTTTAATATAGAAGTCTGTGAACTTGTAACCAAAGTCAAGACTTCACCTGGCTTCACCTGCCAGGCGCTTCTTCTTCTGCTCAAAGTTATAGGCCGTAATGACGGGCCTTATAATGGTTGATAAACAACTGTGCTTTTTTTCATAGGCATGTATTATCTTCCACGCTGAAACGTAACGCCATCCTGCGGGTTTTATATCAATATATGTTCATTGTGCTTCTGTAAAGTACTTCAACCAATAGACCTAATTGGCTACGTTAAGCACACAAAAATGGACTCTGGATCACAAGAACTGTGAGCGCTACTCACAGGTTCATACTCAATGTTCTGCAAGCTTTGCATAATAATTAAGTTATTTTACCATGGACAGAATTCCGAGAAATACACAAATAACACCTGTCGTCATTCCAGACGAACAGAATAACTCTGAGGAGAATCACGGATCACAAGACTATCTTTTCCCCAGATAATGCAGAGAAGAAAACAAAGGACGTCTTCGTCCGGCAGAAAACCAGCTCACCATTCCAGACGGAAGTCTGCTCGGTTCGCGCTAAAAGCTAGCGCATGCGTAGACAGAACAGATTTGAGAACAGTTAACTATCCCGTCTTAAGAAAGAATAAACACAGGGAAGTGTCGTGGAACGAGTTGTGTAAACCCACTACTTTGTTAAATCCCTATGTCGAGAGCCCAGCCAATCAACGCACAGTTGCTGAGCCGGAATAAATTACAAGAAGCTACGCCAGGAAAAAACTTAAGCCCTGTTTTTTCGGATGTGGGTCGCGGCCATCTTGTTCACGCAAGATGGCGGAAGAAAACTGAATAAAATTAGGCTGTACGAGCATAAGACGAAACTGCAGGCAACAAATCAGCTTGCTCCGCCAGGAACCAACCAAACGCTTTCCTTAACCAGTAGAAGTTATTTTACCTGCCTATATAATCAGGCGAGATTTTATGCTAAAACACGCAACACCAGACACGAAGCCAGAGATACCGACCGACTGAAGAGAGGAGCTGTCAGCTTTGATTTATAGCTTACCTGAGGGCATTGACCTGCAGCCTGCTTCACTAAGTCAAGTCAAAACCTGGCCGGTTTAAAATCTTAGAGGGTTTTATTCGTGTCATCAAACCTGAGGTCGTATGTCGTGTAAATCCAGCTGCCTGGAACGTCGCAGGAGCACAGTGATTGCACAGGATCAACCTCTTTAGTCCCCCTCAGTCTTGGGTGGGCTAACGAAACGACCATCAGCGGGTGTTTTGTGTCAACCCAAACCAAGAAGGACAGAACTTTTAAGAGATGAGTACACACTAGTACCATTTCTGTCAGCATTGTGAGCAAACGCTAGTGTCAGTGACGAGAAAGTGAATTAGCATAGCAAGAGACAAAAATACTGCATAGCTGATAAATGTTATATACTTAATTAACAGCACAGCTGATACATTTACTATAAGTTATTAACAGCACAGCTGATATAAATTGGTTTCCTATAATTGGAAGACTTGTTTTATATATATATATATATATAAATATATATATATATATATATATATATATATATATATATATATATATATATATATATATATATATATATATATATATATATATATATATATATATGTGTGTGAATCATTTGTAAACATACAAATCCATTACATTCCATTTTTCAACATTTCACCTTTCAGCACAAGAGTAGATAGTGTTTATACTAAATAAATAATAAGGAAATTGTATTTGAAGACTTGTTAATTTTATCATTGTTAAGTAAAATCTGTTTCCTTGTCTCAATATCACAGTTAGTTACACAGCGGAGGTGGCAAGTTATGTCGGTCTCCTCTCTACTAATTTTTCGAGATCAGAACATTCAGAGCCGTAACTAATTTGTGATACCAGTAGTTCTCTCAGGCACTGGGACTTCACCATTTTCTGCAGAAATTCTATTTCTGACATTGTCAGTACTATACTGATCCTAGAGCCAATAAAAACCTCACGCCACAGGAAGGTAACCCCTAATCAACCTGTGTCAGGGAGTTAACATAGAGTTCTGTAACTTCGACCATAAAAAATATTAAATAGATTTACATCTTCTGGAACCGACAAAAATGACGGTAACACAATGGGTATGGAGTCGTCAGATTAAGCCACGTACGGACGTTTGGCGGCTGACCGAATGTCAATGAAGGGTTCATCTGCCATGTTGTCCTGATTATCGGGTGGGCTGAGTGTGTCTATGTCGGATTCTGCTCTTATCTGTGACCTAGGAGCATTATCGATGATTTCAGTAAGGGCGTACGTGGATAATTCAGCATCTGTATTTAGAAACTGCGTGGTATGTTGTTCAGCATCTGAAGTAATTGGGGATTGAATTACTCTCTGATCTCGGATTCGCTGAAGAGGAATGTCGTCGTCACTGCTCCATTCTTCGTCTGATTGATGTGGGCTTGTGGTTGGCACCTCTGATCTATAATATGTTTGATTTGTTATCACCTGCTGTGGGGTTTCATCCTTATCTTTCCCTTAATTCTGCAAGTGGGATGTCGTCCTCGCTGGCTGAGTTATCTCTGAACTGACCCAGTCGGTTTATAGCATCATTCGACGGAGTGTGGGTCGTAAGTGGTCGTTCATCGTCTATATCAAATTCATCAGAGGTAGTGTTTGATAATGAGCTGGACGGTTGATAGTGGAGAGTTGCTCTTCTCGTCGATCTATCTGTGGCGAGTTTTGTCCTTGCTATGGGGCGATGATTATCTCTCTTGAATTGTGTAACGTGCGCCTTTGTGGTTAAATTTTTCTCCTCGTACCACAAAATATAATTGGTTGATGTGGTCTTCTCGAGGATCTTGTAACCGTCTGTCCAACGTGTGTCGAACTTTGAGTGTCGTACATGCTTTTTGTAATATACGGGTTCTCCAACGTGAAATTCATCAAGGGTAGCATTCTTGTCGTGTGTTCGCAGCATTTTCTTAAACGCTTTGGTAGCGTTGTGGTGTGCAATTTGATGTGCCTTGAACTTTTCTCGGATAATAATTTCAGTGGGGTCTTCGCCTGAGTCACGGCTGTTTGCGAGCGATCTTTTAGTTTTCCCTGACCGCGCTATTTATAGCTATCGTGACCGAGGTCACGTGGTCAACCTCCTAACGGGGAAAAAATGTGGCGGTGTTTACTTTTGATAGGTCTTAATTAATGCTTTTAGGCTACTTTATTATTATATATACCGGCTTTAATTTTGCGTTACGCTAGACTACAAATGTTAGAGTAAATTTTAGAACAAGAACAAACATTTTATCACAATTAGAACAGAAGATATAATAGTCTGAAATAGTGTAAAATTTACTCTTTTTTTTTAAATATTTTCTTATGGTTTGTTTCTAACGCAATTTACACTAAAACGATCACAATCAACATGCAAAACAAATTACAGAAATCAAAATTAGAAAACATGCAGAAAATGGATATCATAGTTTTGTTTTGGTTTCATGCGTCAAACATCAATTATTGAAACATTAAATTGCAAGTCCACATTTATTACCTTAAAATAACACACCCAATTGTCCCCAAAACATGAGAGCTAACAATTATCTCAATCATACATCACGATGGTCATGTAAAAATGAGTATGGTCATGAGTAAAACGAAATGTTCATTTTAATGGATAAATAGGTGTATTTAAATACACCTATTAAATGATTTCCACACTCTGTTAATTCTGTCACTCTCACGCAACAACTGCAATAATTTGCTATAGCCCCAAAATTTCCCTCAGTTATCATTCACACTTCCTTTTTTTTAATAGGAGGAATCTGTACATTCACAGATGGAGAAATTTGTAACAAATGAGTTGCCATTATAAATTTTAATTGTGAAGTTATATTTTTAATACCGCTGGCGCGTCTTTCAATTTTGGAAATAGTGGAATGTACAAATTCTCCTCTCATGTGCCTGCTGCAGGTCTAGTGAGTCAGTTGATGTTTCAACAATATGTTTCCTAACAATGTGGAGAAATTGAGATCGCTTACGTTTTGTTGGCGTTCTGGTGACAAGTTTCTCTTCTATGTTTAATTAGTTTTTGTAGTACAATAGGCTGTCCTCTGGATTTGCATTTTATGATATTATTTTTTGCTGTTTCTAGTTTTTTTCTAACAATGGATGTGAATAGGGGTTCTTCCTCTTGTGTTAGTGGTTGTGAAGGTGGCTTAGCAAGTAACTGTTGTACTGTGATGTCGCTTTTGAAGACAGGCGAGGTGGATGTACTTGTCGTATGTAAAACTGACTTGGTAGGTGTAGATGTGGTACAAAAACTGGCATCCTAGGGTGTGGTGGGTTTAGATGTTAAAAAGGTTAAGTATTAATTGTCTACAGATGTGAGGTCAGCTATGCAAAGCCCTGAGTCTAATTGTTGATGACGTTGTTCTCAGGGTACCTGTCTGCTACCACCCTACGACCTCAATCTGCTATATATTTTGATCCTAATTATATGTTATGGTGTCTGGATGTTATCTGGCTAGGTGTCTAGGGTAATATGCAATGTAATGTTAATAAAATGACAACAACTACACCTATAACTTAATGAACAAGTAATTAAACAAGTCACTGGGTAAATTTTAAATGATAATATTTTTAAAATTTTATTTTCCTGTATCTCAATTGCTGGGATTCAGGACAGTTTAAACTCAAAGTAGAAGGCAATTTATTTACAGCAAAGTAATTTAAAACAACAACTGTGTCTGTTAATATTAATCTAAATTGTTTCTGACTGGAAGTGTTCTGATGAAGCAATAATTCCTATGAAGGGACACGCTTCTGCGGAACGACTTGTATCATCATGTCAAGAATACTGATTGATATAATAATGATGGAGAGTATGGTTAAATGAACTAACACACGCCCGTGGACAATTGGGCTTAACTTTATTTTCTGGAACGCTGTGATGTCCTTCTCACAACCACCTTCTTCACGACTGCAAACTCTGAGCACTGCTTTAGAACTCTTTGTATTTAATGCAAACAGGTAATTTTTGCCTCGAGCCTGCAGCTTCAGGAGTACGTATATTTTGGTATGTGGCTCACTGATTGTTTCACGATGGAACCCTGAAATCAGAGGATTAAGGCCTCCTCAGTACATCATACACCTATCTCCATCTCTAAACAATTAAACATTATCAACAGTTTCAAGATCAGTGGAGTTGCTAAATAAATAGATGTCGTTCCTATCTGATTTGGTGCCCTGTTCATCATCAGGTAATCTTCATACATCCGTTTGATACATTCCTTGTCATAGAAGAAATTATAGTTAATTATATAAAGTCATGTGAAAACACTGTGAATTGCTGAAGACGGCCAGTGGTTTTCTGGTCTTACATCATAATAATATACATCAATTTCCCCTTTTATGTATTTTTATTTTCTCCCAAAGTCTCAGTAAGCCTGTCTGGCTTTAATACAAGGTGATAATCTTTCCTAATAACATTTGTGGCATGACACAAAGTTTTGAGGTTGGCGCCTTTCTAGGTATGCCTCTACCCAATCAATAATGCATATACATTCAATAATACAAATACATATCAATAATAAGGTTACATAAAGGTTTATCTTACCGCATCAATGAAATAATACACAATTTGTAGGTTAACCGGCGATCAATAAGCACATTCAGATCGCCACTGATGCAGAACAGCAAAGGCACTGGTCATGTATTCCTTGTGTCTGATGCTAACACTACTTGTGAGATTTTTTTCTTCGAGTGGCAACTAACGCTGGTTTAAAATCGTTTTTATTACTACTGTTAGTCTATTCTACCACAGCCAATCGAATTATGTTAAGGCCCACTAGCCTCTTTTTTTCAAAAATAAATTACACTTTCAAAAATGTAACGTCCCCCCCTTTCCCAAGACTGGCAAAGTTGAGTGAGAACATCAATGCCTCTGTCTCTATGTCTTTTCTTTACAATATTTCTGTTATTATCTAAGCGTTTTTACTGTAAGATATTATAACATTATGGGTAGTATTGTCTTCTAATAAACAAATATTATCATTTTATTTGTCAACTGTCCTTGCTTTTATTTTATTATTCATCGAGGTTTCTTGGGCCACCCTTTCTCAATTTCAGTATCACACTGTATAAGCTATCTTTTCAAATATGCCTCCATGCAAATCCCCCACTTACATGTCTCTCTCTCTCTCTCTCTTGCTTGTACGCGTTTTGCCTAACGCAAAACGGTTTCGTAGATTTAAATTGTCACTACGGGTAGGAGACAAAGCGGTGGGTTTTCGTCTCATTCAATAGCAGATACTTTTGGGGAAAAAAATATGCCATAGCAACAACGTAACTAACGCCAAGTAGTTTTTTTTTTCAAACTCCCAACCATTCATTCCCGTTTAGTGTTAGACTAAGCAAGTCTGTGACGTCAGCTGTCGCCTGTCGTTCTAGTTCGAGATTCAAAAACCAACGCTTGTCAAGGTTGCATTCTTCCGTCTCTCATTTCACTCCTCCGTTTCTTTTATTCTATCACTCTGTTTGAAACTAACTATGCATTTCGGTCTGTCAAAAGGATTTTATTTTAGTGGAAATTGGTATTGCGGAGAGGGGAAATCTAGCAGTTTTGTGTATCGTTTACTATGGCGTTACTGCTTGTTAGAACCAACACGACTGCGGGCGATGGTGACGATGTTGAACACAACTCCCTATTTTATCTCTATAGTATTTGAATTTATAAGCAGTAATATTTTATCTATTTGATCGGGGTATCAGGATAGAGCAGCTTTTTGTTTTTAAAACACCAAAAGATGTCTTTGCAAAATAATTGCACAGTTGACATTCACTTATAGTTAAATTATGCTCACAGTCTTTCCAGATGTGCTGACTGTTTTTCGATAGTAACTTGGCTGTTTCAAGACACTTCTCATTATGCCTCCTTTTTGCGTTTTGTATTGGTAAGTAACACTTCCTACAAAATATAGTCGAATGCTCTGTCGGTTTATCATCTGATACGTTAATTCCAAACCCAAAGAACAGATCAATAACGTAATTCGAACAGTTCAGTGCATTCCGTTTTGAACTTTTTGTTTGGGAAGTTAATGCTCTCTTGCCACAGGCTCTGCACAGTGCACTGGCACAGTTCATATGATGCAACAAAGTATGTTCCATTTCGTTGTTATGTAGTATAGTTTACATGTGTATGTATAAAGATAATGGAATATTTGGGAGTATCACGTCTAACACCACGCCGTAGAATGCTTTATCTGTGAATGAAAGTAGATATACAAACAGTTACTTTGAATTCTTTGGCAGCCGTCGTGTGCACAGGATTGTCTACCAAAGAACACTAATGGAACAGTCCTTATCTCACACACAATAAAAAAAAAAGACATTCATATTATAAATACAAGATTAACAAGACTTGAAAGATAGATCAAAGTATGTGGAAGTAATCTATCTATAGCTTTACATGTTTTCTGACGCTTATATACGTAGCTAAATATCATTATAAATGAATGAAAATGCAAAAACAGATGGTGCTTTACAAAAAGTTATTTTTTTACAACCTTATTTAAGATTTGCGAGTATCAGGAATGCTTTTACAGTGATTTAAATGCTATAAAATCTTGTTCTTGTAATGCCAAACTCACAAAACTGACTACCACACATTCTGAAGATATGAAACCAAAAAAAAAAAGTATGTGGAAATAATCTTTAGCTTCCCTTCGAGAAGTCTATATAATTATAAACTCATTTGAATGGGCCGATTTTTAGATATTACATTAATAAATAGATTACTTCTGTTATGAATTTCCTCAAATGATGGCGCTGTTTTCAAAAGTCTGTAACTCCATCAAAACTAATTTCAAACAAATAAAAATGCAGTCAAAAATAGGACACAGAACAAAGTTATAGTACACAAAAGAATTTTAGCGCTATGCTGAAGAGGAATGTCGTCGTCACTGCTCCATTCTTCGTCTGATTGATGTGGGCTTGTGGTTGGCACCTCTGATCTATAATATGTTTGATTTGTTATCACCTGCTGTGGGGTTTCATCCTTATCTTTCCCTTAATTCTGCAAGCGGGATGTCGTCCTCACTGGCTGAGTTATCTCTGAACTGACCCAGTCGGTTTATAGCATCATTCGACGGAGTGTGGGTCGTAAGTGGTCGTTCATCGTCTATATCAAATTCATCAGAGGTAGTGTTTGATAATGAGCTGGACGGTTGATAGTGGAGAGTTGCTCTTCTCGTCGATCTATCTGTGGCGAGTTTTGTCCTTGCTATGGGGCGATGATTATCTCTCTTTAATTGTGTAACGTACGCCGTTGTGGTTAAATTTTTCTCCTCGTTCCACAAAATATAATTGGTTGATGTGGTCTTCTCGAGGATCTTGTAACCGTCTGTCCAACGTGTGTCAAACTTTGTGTGTCGTACATGCTTTTTGTAATATACGGGTTCTCCAACGTGAAATTCATCAAGGGTAGCATTCTTGTCGTGTGTTCGCAGCATTTTCTTAAAAGCTTTGGTAGCGTTGCGGTGTGCAATTTGATGTGCCTTGAACTTTTCTCGGATAATAATTTCAATGGGGTCTTCGCCTGAGTATTTCCGTTGTGGCTGTAATAAATTGTCAAGCGGAAATATCGGTTCTCTGCCGTACAGCATATAAAATGGGGAAAGTCCGGTTGTATTATTAGTATTAACCCGTATCGCTTCAAGTGCTTGATTGAGGTATACATCCCTGAACTGTGTGTTATCCTGTATGTACTTCGCTATGACGTCATGCATGGTCGAATGCATTCGCTTGTTTCGGCCATTGAAATTTGGTCTGTAGAAGCTGGTAGTGGTGTGTTTTATGTGGAATTTCTTTAACATGGCCTTAAAAGGGTTCCCGACGAATTGTTTTCCATTGTCGGAAATTATTATTTTTGGGCATCCGTGCCTTGGAATGAACTCTTGTAGGAAAATTTCAGTAACTGTTGAAGATGTTATAGCTTTAAGTGGGTATGATTGTCGTGGAACGACTTCTCACCGATTCTTTTCTTCTGTCTATTATTTTATATCTCTACTATAATCTCTCGCTAGATTGTAAAATAATTCCCTTCAGTTGACTTTTTCATTCTTATAATGAAAAAGTCTCTCTCTCTCTCTCTCTCTCTCTCTCTTAGATTTAACAGTATTTTACTAGCTCAGGATTCTCGGTCCAAGGTAATAAATTATTCACTTCGCCAGCAAAAGTCGAAGGTGGAACACGGTACAACGATTCGAACAGGAAGTCGACCGTCTTTGTTGTTCACGAACTGGACGCATGTAAAACAGCCGGAAACGATGGACGCTAGTGCAAATTGAAATGAAGGTAACTTGATACCCCTGGGACCAGAAGATGTATTTGCAACAATGCCACCCAAAATCACAGCCCACCCCTGCCCGGGAACCAGCTGGAATTTTGGGAGGGAATTTTAAGCGGGCATTCTTCTTGTAACCATCATTCGGAGCAGACAGACTCTGGGCCCAAGGGGGCATTTCATGTTGCGAAATAGTTGTAGTGAATTCGTTGAGCGAAGTAAGTAGATCTAATACTGCTGATTTTATAACATGAATAATCATATGTTTATCAACAGCTTGCATTGCAGTAACTTTTTGTTAAAGTTTGAAATGCATTTCCATTTTAAGTGTCAATAATGGTTATTTGCATCTTTACAGATCCATCAAACTAATGTATGAGTTTGCAAAGTTCCTAAACCTAATTAACTCCTGATCTTTATCTCACAGCCTGGCAGAAATAAGACAGGGTTAAAACAATTGATGTACATTATTGTTGTTACTGATTTGCATATTGATCCAAGAAAAACAGAAGTGTCTTAGTGGTGCTTCTATTTTCTATTTCTTATAAGGCTTCTGTGTTCTCTGTCAAGACTACAAACTTGACAACAGTGTCTCAATCACTTCTTCTCACTTTGTCACATAAGGGACATTAATGTGTTTTTCATTATGGAAGGTTCTTTACATGTATTTAATGCAATCCTATGCATATACCATGTTGTATGATTGAAGAACTATTTTATGTATGATTGAAGAACTATTTTATTATCAGTTATATGATTGTCATTTTCAACAGGGACCAGGACTTTAAGAATGCTTGCAATTATTTAGCTATTTAATGAATCTACCACTTGACTGACAAAATGTAAGTCAGCAGTTCTCAGACCTTGGCAGGAATGACACCCCACCAAGTTAAAGCAGCATAGGAAACTATTACCCGGTGGTTCTCAAACCATTGTTGACAGTGACCCCAGAATTAAAATACTGCTCTATGGGCACTAGGTGAACCAGTGGTTCTCAACCATTTGATGACCCCAGCCCCTACCTCACAGTTTGTGAAACTCATTGCCACATGGGGAAAACCACTGCTGTAAATAAGCAGACAGCCAGATAGAGACTGAGAACTCAAGATACGCTATAATGTCAGTTAAGACGTGGTAGTTCATACATTGTTACGGAATGATAATTAACCTTGTGTTAATTTAATTTCTGATGGACGCTTACCGGCCATCAGACTTAGGAGATGACTGCTCTTGAAACCACTAATGGGATTTCAATTGTTTCCAGTCCACCCAGGTTGCGGTTACAAAGTACAAAACCAGGTTGCGGTTACCAGATACTAAACCAGGTTGCGGTTACAAAGATACTAAACCAGGTTGCGGTTACCAGATACTAAACCAGGTTGCGGTTACCAGATACCTAAACCAGGTCCAGGGTACAAGTCCATGGTACCAAGATTACCCTTACCCAACCTTATCCTATCACCCAGTAACCATCCCACACATCACATAAACAGAAGAGGCATTCAGCAGAGGTGACTTACCCCATCCTTATCTGTGATGTGCACTGAGTCCAGGGAAGCAGACTCTGACACCCTCTGAACCCATTAACTGTTATAAGACCAACCTACTGGGGCAGACCAAACCAAGAGAGTTCGAACCAAAATCATCTCCGCAGCTACTACAGTCCTTGAGGAGATGAGTATTAACACCTACCAGCAACACTACCATAGAAAAGATCTCTGGTCCAAGTGATGACCACACTAGTTGATTTTTTTTTTATAAACAGTAGAGCTAAACTTTTTTTCATATTTATATGTGTATATAAAAATGTAAGATTCCATACCCTTTTATCCAACTTTACATAACAGAGTCTGTTGTTATTTTTCTTGTTAACTTTATTTGGGTTGTATTTTGTTTTAAATATAAATCTACACCCTGGGGGCTCAGCCATAATTCAATTAACTTCTATTGGGTCGGGATATTTTAAATGTGGCTGGACACCAAATCTCTTTCTCAACCTTATGTGCTTTACACAGTCCTTTTGTAGGATTCTTGAGGAAGAATTTATCGTCCAGAAAATATCTTGTTTAGGTACCAGAATTCTCTTTTTTAGTAAATTTCTAGTACACTATTTCCCGAGGAGAGGCAGTTCTATTATAAACTCGGAAGCTATCAAAAAGACATTATTATCTTTATTCTTCCATTCCATCCAAGCTGTCCTATCTCCTCAAAATCTCCTCGCGACAACTGGGACGCTCGTGTCCGGGATTAACTCTTATTTCATATTTAGACACTTGTCTGAGATATGAAAACTCTTTATCTTTCCTAGATCACTACTGCTGTAGGTACTTGTCACTTATTGGTGTCCAAGTCTGGGATTAGATTAAAGAGGGGACATATAAATTACCCTAGACTAAAATACATGTAAATTTTTTTGCAAGAAACATAGATTTTAAGTTTTGTTATGAGAACTCTTCTTGGTGGTACTGCTGGAAATTAGTTACCTATTGTTAACTAATTTTTAATTTGATGGTTATATAAGGCTGGTTTGATATAATATATGGTTTTGTAATACTTTAGTATAGTTAAGACTATAGAAAGTATTTTTGCCTTAATTATTGTTTGTGAGTTAGAGATCTCATACTCGCTCAACGAACCACTACGGATATAATGGAAGAATCTGTAGAGTTGAATGAGTTGAGAACATTCTGGACAGAGTTAGCCATTCAGTGTGAACTCTCCGGAGAAGAACTGGATACTTTTGTTTCACAAAAGATGGAAAAATGCAGGATGAGAGAAGCAGAAAGGAAGAAATGGAGAGCAAAATACATGGAAGAGAATGTGGAACATGAGAGACAAAGACAAGAAAAATCCCTCCAGTGTAAGGAAGAACTGGAAACTCAGTTTCAACCTACAAATATGAAATCCAGGGATAAACTTGAATCTAGGAATACTCATCATGCCACTCCTTTGCCAGTTGCATCACCATCTTCAGTGGTAAATATAACTGCACCACATGAAGCCAAGTCTATGTCTCAGAATTCAGGCTCAGACAGAGCAGAGGTATGGATGTCTAAACAGAGACTTCTAGACCATCCTGAAAACAAGATTGAGCACAGCAGTGCTAATAATCTGAAGAGACCTTCCTCATCCTCAGCAAAAACTCACAACAGGCATATCGAAAACAACCGCACCAACAACCTGGTAAATAGGATCGCTCAACCAAATAGGATCACTCAACGGAAAAGGATTACGCAACCCTATGGGAAGGGAAGGGATGTTCTTGAACATCACCTGTCGGCCAACTTACATCAGTTAGACTGTATGCGCCGAGACCCAATCCCACAGACTTCTTACAAAGCTAAGGTCCCTACCATGGATGGGAACTTGACGAAGGCCCGGAGTGGATACAGGGATTCTCAAAATGTGGAGACTGCCACAGTAAATGGAGAAGAAATCACCTGTTTGTATTATCAAGGTCTTGGGTGTGATGCCCTTGTCTCAGCCTCTGTTATCGACCTTGATCAAGTCACCGAAGAGGATGTTGAGGTAACAGCACCCATGATAATCAACAGAAGGATGATTTTGCCTTTAGCTTATGTAGAAGTTAGGTCGAACTTTGTAAACGGCAAAGTAAAGGCCGCAATATTAGATGAACGAATTTACCCGATACCTCAAGGAGGGAAATATATCATCTTAGGAGACTCAGCACGATCCAGAGACGACGGCGTGACTGAACAGGCTATGGAGACTCCAATGCCTAACTCATCTTTCAATATTTTCACTGAAAAGTTGGAAGAGTGCAAAGGGGATTGACCACCCCAGTGCACTTAATTCTGAACAAGTTTTGATAGTCTCACCCACTATCTGCATGCAGAAAGTGAAGCCGGGCCAGAATTTCTTGGTACCTGGTGGGATGAAACATGTTTCAGAACTACCTTCCTTTAACATGGGAGAAGCGGCTGTAGAGGAACAGGACTCTCAAGCACTAAGACTTCACTCAATTCCGATAACCTCACCCACTCTCTGGGATCAGAAAGTGAAGCGGGTCCAAATTTCTTTGGTACCTGGTGGGATGGAACATGTTTCAGGAATATCTTCCTTTAACACGGGAGAAACGGTTAAAGAGGAAAATGAGCCTCAAGCTCTTAGTCTTCAGTCAATTCCGATAACCTCACCCACTCTCTGGGATCAGAAAGTGAAGAAGGTCCAAATTTCCTTGGTACCTGGTGGGCAGGAACAACTGGTAGACTTATCTTTCTCTGTCACTGGAGAAACAGGGATAGAAGATCATACACGCTCTCATACCCGGGGAGATAGGTATGTGTCCTTAGACAGGTCAAGCAATATGACTAAAATAAGGTTGTGTATGAGGCTGGCAACCTCATCACGCAAAACTATTTGCTATAGATCCAATTGTAAGCAGAGTGTAGGCTTTAGGGCAAGCTCTTTGCCAGGAGGCAAGCTTCAATGGAGGATCCAACAGGGAGAAAAGAAGAGGGGGATATTTTTGCGAGCAGGCTTGCTCAACCCACCTCAACTGCTTATTGAAGAGGAAACGGATAGCCATGTGTGGATTACAGGCATACCGTTTGACAGAGGAAAAATAGGAAATATTTGGATTGAAGAAACGGAGGACACGATACATGAATGTAGTGTCTGACATAAGAGAAGAGTCGGCTCGAACTTAGTTGGCCGTTGGCCGAACTTTCAAAAGGGGGCTTATGTCGTGGACGACTTCTCACCGATTTCTTTTCTTCTGTCTATTATTTTATATCTCTACTACTCTAATCTCTCGCTAGATTTTGAAATAATTCCCTTCAGTTGACTTTTTCATTCTTATAATGAAAAAGTCTCTCTCTCTCTCTCTCTCTTAGATTTAACAGTATTTTACTAGCTCAGGATTCTCGGTCCAAGGTAATAAATTATTCACTTCGCCAGCAAAAGTCGAAGGTGGAACACGGTACAACGATTCGAACAGGAAGTCGACCGTCTTTGTTGTTCACGAACTGGACGCATGTAAAACAACCGGAAAAACGATGGACGCTAGTGCAAATTGAAATGAAGGTAACTTGATACCCCTGGGACCAGAAGATGTATTTGCAACAATGCCACCCAAAATCACAGCCCACCCCTGCCCGGGAACCAGCTGGAATTTTGGGAGGGAATTTTAAGCGGGCATTCTTCTTGTAACCATCATTCGGAGCAGACAGACTCTGGGCCCAAGGGGGCATTTCATGTTGCGAAATAGTTGTAGTGAATTCGTTGAGCGAAGTAAGTAGATCTAATACTGCTGATTTTATAACATGAATAATCATATGTTTATCAACAGCTTGCATTGCAGTAACTTTTTGTTAAAGTTTGAAATGCATTTCCATTTTAAGTGTCAATAATGGTTATTTGCATCTTTACAGATCCATCAAACTAATGTATGAGTTTGCAAAGTTCCTAAACCTAATTAACTCCTGATCTTTATCTCACAGCCTGGCAGAAATAAGACAGGGTTAAAACAATTGATGTACATTATTGTTGTTACTTTGAGATTTGCATATTGATCCAAACAAAACAGAAGTGTCTTAGTGGTGCTTCTATTTTCTATTTCTTATAAGGCTTCTGTGTTCTCTGTCAAGACTACAAACTTGACAACAGTGTCTCAATCACTTCTTCTCACTTTGTCACATAAGGGACATTAATGTGTTTTTTCATTATGGAAGGTTCTTTACATGTATTTAATGCAATCCTATGCATATACCATGTTGTATGATTGAAGAACTATTTTATGTATGATTGAAGAACTATTTTATTATCAGTTATATGATTGTCATTTTCAACAGGGACCAGGACTTTAAGAATGCTTGCAATTATTTAGCTATTTAATGAATCTACCACTTGACTGACAAAATGTAAGTCAGCAGTTCTCAGACCTTGGCAGGAATGACACCCCACCAAGTTAAAGCAGCATAGGAAACTATTACCCGGTGGTTCTCAAACCATTGTTGACAGTGACCCCAGAATTAAAATACTGCTCTATGGGCACTAGGTGAACCAGTGGTTCTCAACCATTTGATGACCCCAGCCCCTACCTCACAGTTTGTGAAACTCATTGCCACATGGGGAAAACCACTGCTGTAAATAAGCAGACAGCCAGATAGAGACTGAGAACTCAAGATACGCTATAATGTCAGTTAAGACGTGGTAGTTCATACATTGTTACGGAATGATAATTAACCTTGTGTTAATTTAATTTCTGATGGACGCTTACCGGCCATCAGACTTAGGAGATGACTGCTCTTGAAACCACTAATGGGATTTAAATTGTTTCCAGTCCACCCAGGTTGCGGTTACCAAGTACTAACCGAGGTTGCGGTTACCAAGTACTAACCGAGGTTGCGGTTACAAAGATACTAACCCAGGTTGCAGTCACCAGATACTAAACCAGGTTGCGGTTACCAGATACCTAAACCAGGTCCAGGGTACAAGTCCATGGTACCAAGATTACCCTTACCCAACCTTATCCTATCACCCAGTAACCATCCCACACATCACATAAACAGAAGAGGCATTCAGCAGAGGTGACTTACCCCATCCTTATCTGTGATGTGCACTGAGTCCAGGGAAGCAGACTCTGACACCCTCTGAACCCATTAACTGTTATAAGACCAACCTACTGGGGCAGACCAAACCAAGAGAGTTCGAACCAAAATCATCTCCGCAGCTACTACAGTCCTTGAGGAGATGAGTATTAACACCTACCAGCAACACTACCATAGAAAAGATCTCTGGTCCAAGTGATGACCACACTAGTTGATTTTTTTTTTATAAACAGTAGAGCTAAACTTTTTTTCATATTTATATGTGTATATAAAAATGTAAGATTCCATACCCTTTTATCCAACTTTACATAACAGAGTCTGTTGTTATTTTTCTTGTTAACTTTATTTGGGTTGTATTTTGTTTTAAATATAAATCTACACCCTGGGGGCTCAGCCATAATTCAATTAACTTCTATTGGGTCGGGATATTTTAAATGTGGCTGGACACCAAATCTCTTTCTCAACCTTATGTGCTTTACACAGTCCTTTTGTAGGATTCTTGAGGAAGAATTTATCGTCCAGAAAATATCTTGTTTAGGTACCAGAATTCTCTTTTTTAGTAAATTTCTAGTACACTATTTCCCGAGGAGAGGCAGTTTATTATAAAACTCGGAAGCTATCAAAAAGACATTATTATCTTTATTCTTCCATTCCATCCAAGCTGTCCTATCTCCTCAAAATCTCCTCGCGACAACTGGGACGCTCGTGTCCGGGATTAACTCTTATTTCATATTTAGACACTTGTCTGAGATATGAAAACTCTTTATCTTTCCTAGATCACTACTGCTGTAGGTACTTGTCACTTATTGGTGTCCAAGTCTGGGATTAGATTAAAGAGGGGACATATAAATTACCCTAGACCAAAATACATATAAATTTTTTTGCAAGAAAAAAACATATTTTAAGGTTTGTTATGAGAACTCTTCTTGGTGGTACTGCTGGAAATTAGTTACCTATTGTTAACTAATTTTTAATTTGATGGTTATATAAGGCTGGTTTGATATAATATATGGTTTTGTAATACTTTAGTATAGTTAAGACTATAGAAAGTATTTTTGCCTTAATTATTGTTTGTGAGTTAGAGATCTCATACTCGCTCAACGAACCACTACGGATATAATGGAAGAATCTGTAGAGTTGAATGAGTTGAGAACATTCTGGACAGAGTTAGCCATTCAGTGTGAACTCTCCGGAGAAGAACTGGATACTTTTGTTTCACAAAAGATGGAAAAATGCAGGATGAGAGAAGCAGAAAGGAAGAAATGGAGAGCAAAATACATGGAAGAGAATGTGGAACATGAGAGACAAAGACAAGAAAAAATCCCTCCAGTGTAAGGAAGAACTGGAAACTCAGTTTCAACCTACAAATATGGAATCCAGGGATAAACTTGAATCTAGGAATACTCATCATGCCACTCCTTTGCCAGTTGCATCACCATCTTCAGTGGTAAATATAACTGCACCACATGAAGCCAAGTCTATGTCTCAGAATTCAGGCTCAGACAGAGCAGAGGTATGGATGTCTAAACAGAGACTTCTAGACCATCCTGAAAACAAGATTGAGCACAGCAGTGCTAATAATCTGAAGAGACCTTCCTCATCCTCAGCAAAAACTCACAACAGGCATATCGAAAACAACCGCACCAACAACCTGGTAAATAGGATCGCTCAACCAAATAGGATCACTCAACGGAAAAGGATTACGCAACCCTATGGGAAGGGAAGGGATGTTCTTGAACATCACCTGTCGGCCAACTTACATCAGTTAGACTGTATGCGCCGAGACCCAATCCCACAGACTTCTTACAAAGCTAAGGTCCCTACCATGGATGGGAACTTGACGAAGGCCCGGAGTGGATACAGGGATTCTCAAAATGTGGAGACTGCCACAGTAAATGGAGAAGAAATCACCTGTTTGTATTATCAAGGTCTTGGGTGTGATGCCCTTGTCTCAGCCTCTGTTATCGACCTTGATCAAGTCACCGAAGAGGATGTTGAGGTAACAGCACCCATGATAATCAACAGAAGGATGATTTTGCCTTTAGCTTATGTAGAAGTTAGGTCGAACTTTGTAAACGGCAAAGTAAAGGCCGCAATATTAGATGAACGAATTTACCCGATACCTCAAGGAGGGAAATATATCATCTTAGGAGACTCAGCACGATCCAGAGACGGCGTGACTGAACAGGCTATGGAGACTCCAATGCCTAACTCATCTTTCAATATTTTCACTGAAAAGTTGGAAGAGTGCAAAGGGATTGACCACCCCAGTGCACTTAATTCTGAACAAGTTTTGATAGTCTCACCCACTATCTGCATGCAGAAAGTGAAGCCGGGCCAGAATTTCTTGGTACCTGGTGGGATGAAACATGTTTCAGAACTACCTTCCTTTAACATGGGAGAAGCGGCTGTAGAGGAACAGGACTCTCAAGCACTAAGACTTCACTCAATTCCGATAACCTCACCCACTCTCTGGGATCAGAAAGTGAAGCGGGTCCAAATTTCTTTGGTACCTGGTGGGATGGAACATGTTTCAGGAATATCTTCCTTTAACACGGGAGAAACGGCTAAAGAGGAAAATGAGCCTCAAGCACTTAGTCTTCAGTCAATTCCGATAACCTCACCCACTCTCTGGGATCAGAAAGTGAAGAAGGTCCAAATTTCCTTGGTACCTGGTGGGCAGGAACAACTGGTAGACTTATCTTTCTCTGTCACTGGAGAAACAGGGATAGAAGATCATACACGCTCTCATACCCGGGGAGATAGGTATGTGTCCTTAGACAGGTCAAGCAATATGACTAAAATAAGGTTGTGTATGAGGCTGGCAACCTCATCACGCAAAACTATTTGCTATAGATCCAATTGTAAGCAGAGTGTAGGCTTTAGGGCAAGCTCTTTGCCAGGAGGCAAGCTTCAATGGAGGATCCAACAGGGAGAAAAGAAGAGGGGGATATTTTTGCGAGCAGGCTTGCTCAACCCACCTCAACTGCTTATTGAAGAGGAAACGGATAGCCATGTGTGGATTACAGGCATACCGTTTGACAGAGGAAAAATAGGAAATATTTGGATTGAAGAAACGGAGGACACGATACATGAATGTAGTGTCTGACATAAGAGAAGAGTCGGCTCGAACTTAGTTGGCCGTTGGCCGAACTTTCAAAAGGGGGCTTATGTCGTGGAACGACTTCTCACCGATTCTTTTCTTCTGTCTATTATTTTATATCTCTACTATAATCTCTCGCTAGATTGTAAAATAATTCCCTTCAGTTGACTTTTTCATTCTTATAATGAAAAAGTCTCTCTCTCTCTCTCTCTCTTAGATTTAACAGTATTTTACTAGCTCAGGATTCTCGGTCCAAGGTAATAAATTATTCACTTCGCCAGCAAAAGTCGAAGGTGGAACACGGTACAACGATTCGAACAGGAAGTCGACCGTCTTTGTTGTTCACGAACTGGACGCATGTAAAACAGCCGGAAACGATGGACGCTAGTGCAAATTGAAATGAAGGTAACTTGATACCCCTGGGACCAGAAGATGTATTTGCAACAATGCCACCCAAAATCACAGCCCACCCCTGCCCGGGAACCAGCTGGAATTTTGGGAGGGAATTTTAAGCGGGCATTCTTCTTGTAACCATCATTCGGAGCAGACAGACTCTGGGCCCAAGGGGGCATTTCATGTTGCGAAATAGTTGTAGTGAATTCGTTGAGCGAAGTAAGTAGATCTAATACTGCTGATTTTATAACATGAATAATCATATGTTTATCAACAGCTTGCATTGCAGTAACTTTTTGTTAAAGTTTGAAATGCATTTCCATTTTAAGTGTCAATAATGGTTATTTGCATCTTTACAGATCCATCAAACTAATGTATGAGTTTGCAAAGTTCCTAAACCTAATTAACTCCTGATCTTTATCTCACAGCCTGGCAGAAATAAGACAGGGTTAAAACAATTGATGTACATTATTGTTGTTACTTTGAGATTTGCATATTGATCCAAACAAAACAGAAGTGTCTTAGTGGTGCTTCTATTTTCTATTTCTTATAAGGCTTCTGTGTTCTCTGTCAAGACTACAAACTTGACAACAGTGTCTCAATCACTTCTTCTCACTTTGTCACATAAGGGACATTAATGTGTTTTTCATTATGGAAGGTTCTTTACATGTATTTAATGCAATCCTATGCATATACCATGTTGTATGATTGAAGAACTATTTTATGTATGATTGAAGAACTATTTTATTATCAGTTATATGATTGTCATTTTCAACAGGGACCAGGACTTTAAGAATGCTTGCAATTATTTAGCTATTTAATGAATCTACCACTTGACTGACAAAATGTAAGTCAGCAGTTCTCAGACCTTGGCAGGAATGACACCCCACCAAGTTAAAGCAGCATAGGAAACTATTACCCGGTGGTTCTCAAACCATTGTTGACAGTGACCCCAGAATTAAAATACTGCTCTATGGGCACTAGGTGAACCAGTGGTTCTCAACCATTTGATGACCCCAGCCCCTACCTCACAGTTTGTGAAACTCATTGCCACATGGGGAAAACCACTGCTGTAAATAAGCAGACAGCCAGATAGAGACTGAGAACTCAAGATACGCTATAATGTCAGTTAAGACGTGGTAGTTCATACATTGTTACGGAATGATAATTAACCTTGTGTTAATTTAATTTCTGATGGACGCTTACCGGCCATCAGACTTAGGAGATGACTGCTCTTGAAACCACTAATGGGATTTCAATTGTTTCCAGTCCACCCAGGTTGCGGTTACAAAGTACAAAACCAGGTTGCGGTTACCAGGTACTAAACCAGGTTGCGGTTACAAAGATACTAAACCAGGTTGCGGTTACCAGATACTAAACCAGGTTGCGGTTACCAGATACCTAAACCAGGTCCAGGGTACAAGTCCATGGTACCAAGATTACCCTTACCCAACCTTATCCTATCACCCAGTAACCACCCCACACATCACATAAACAGAAGAGGCATTCAGCAGAGGTGACTTACCCCATCCTTATCTGTGATGTGCACTGAGTCCAGGGAAGCAGACTCTGACACCCTCTGAACCCATTAACTGTTATAAGACCAACCTACTGGGGCAGACCAAACCAAGAGAGTTCGAACCAAAATCATCTCCGCAGCTACTACAGTCCTTGAGGAGATGAGTATTAACACCTACCAGCAACACTACCATAGAAAAGATCTCTGGTCCAAGTGATGACCACACTAGTTGATTTTTTTTTTATAAACAGTAGAGCTAAACTTTTTTTCATATTTATATGTGTATATAAAAATGTAAGATTCCATACCCTTTTATCCAACTTTACATAACAGAGTCTGTTGTTATTTTTCTTATTAACTTTATTTGGGTTGTATTTTGTTTTAAATATAAATCTACACCCTGGGGGCTCAGCCATAATTCAATTAACTTCTATTGGGTCGGGATATTTTAAATGTGGCTGGACACCAAATCTCTTTCTCAACCTTATGTGCTTTACACAGTCCTTTTGTAGGATTCTTGAGGAAGAATTTATCGTCCAGAAAATATCTTGTTTAGGTACCAGAATTCTCTTTTTTAGTAAATTTCTAGTACACTATTTCCCGAGGAGAGGCAGTTCTATTATAAACTCGGAAGCTATCAAAAAGACATTATTATCTTTATTCTTCCATTCCATCCAAGCTGTACTATCTCCTCAAAATCTCCTCGCGACAATGATTCCGGCCAAACGGAATACTGATCTACCAGATGAAGAATGTATCGGTTGCCTGAATGGGTCAGAGGGTATGGTCCTGAGATATCGATGGAGATCGTTTCCATGGGAAAGTGAGTTGATGACATCTCTTGTAGTGGTGCTTTGTCGGGTCTCATGTTCCTGGCTTTACAGATTTTGCAGGCTGCTACATATTCCACTATATCTCTGTACATAGAGGATCAAAAATATCTCTTCTTGATAATATCTGTGGTTTTATCGGGGCCCATATGTCCGTTCTCATCATGAAACTGGCACATAATTTTTGCGACTAAGTGCTGGGGTACACACTTTTGTAAACGTCCTTCTTGTTTTTCATCTATGCGATATAGTACCTCATCAAATGGCAGGATAGTAAAGTCTTTCACTTTGTTGGGGTGATCTTTCACTTGTTTAATTATCTTGATTATTTCAGCATTTTTACGTTGCTCTGAGTGGAAGTCGAAACCTTCTTCATTCTCTAGATTTGAGTCGTGTGTGTCTGTCATACGATTTTCAGAACTGTCATGCTGCTGGTTGAGTTAATTATGTTTATTTCCTTTGTGTTTTCATCTATTTCAGTGGAGGTTTCAGGACCCTTGTTATGAGTGGTTTTCTGTAGTGCGTCCTCTGGATACGGAGTTAGACTTTCCAGCAATATATTCTGTCGTCGTGTCGTATGACTTCAAATTCATAGACCATACTTGAAGCTTCTTTGGTTGCTCCTGTGTTTTTGTGAGCCAATTTAGCAACGGCTGATGATCCGTTCTGATAACCATCTTTGTTCCTCGCACATAAAAGTCCAACTTGTGTATGGAATAATTAATTGCATAGGCTTCACGTTCGGTGGTTGTCCAACGTTTCTGGGTTTTGCAATTTTTAGACATATGTCCTTTTTTGATGCAATTATTGCAGATTATTGTGGACACGTTGTGCACATTCTGTCTTTGTACTGGTCCATATGAATGTTGTTGTACATCACGTCCAGTATGGTTATGGTGTCTGTGGGTGTCAGGTCGACGCCATTGTTGTCTTGCATGGTCTACTTCTATGGGTTCGTGATCGAGGACTGCATCAAATCTTGGCTCCCTACCTATTCTCTGGTGGAACCTTTTGTGAACATTATCCTGTGCCACTGCTGCCTGAATTGTCTCCGTTATTGTTTTCGTATCTTTACGGATAAGATGAAGTTTTAGATTGTCGGTATGGAGTCCATCAACGAATATTCTTACCAAATAACGCGCGAGCTCTTGTGATGGGATAGATCCATCTAAAAATGCTTCTTCAGCAAGATTCAACAAACGGTCACCGTAGAATTGGACTGGTTCATTCCTTTCTTGCCTGATCTTTTTAAGTAGTGACCAAGCGTGCTGGTTGTCAATTATATCACTGTATCTGCTCACTAGTTCCTTCTTGAGGGTGTCATATGTCTCGTCTGGATAGAGTTTCATACGCCTTCGTAAAAAATATGTGACCAGCGAGTCACTGGACAAAAATGCAACTCGTTTTTTGTCTGCATCCGTGATAGCATTTATCACTGAAGAAAATTGTTCAATGTCCGTGAGCCACTTCCTAAAAAATTTCGCCTCAGCTGCGAAGGGAGTTATCACTGATCGTATTTGGTTGAAAGGAAAAGCATCTGGTCAAGATAACTTAAATGCAGAGCTATTTAAGACAGATCCAGAGCTAGCAGCAGAACTATTAGAACCACTATTTGCACAAGTCTGGAAAACAGGGACAACACCAACAGAGTGGAGAAAAGGAATAATTGTCAAATTGCCCAAGAAGGGAGATCCTGCAGACTGCAATAATTGGAGAGGAATAACTCTTCTCTCAGTTCCCAGCAAAATACTAGGCAGTATAATTATACAGAGAATCTCAAATGCAGTAGACCACAAACTGAGGAAAGAACAAGCAGGATTTAGAAAGAACAGAAGATGTGTAGATCATATATTTACCCTCAGGAACATTATAGAGCAGTGCTCAGAATGGCAAAGACAACTGTACATTAATTTCGTTGATTTTGAAAAGGCTTTTGGCAGTATACATAGGGACAGTTTATGGAAAATACTGAGGGCTTATGGAATTCCAAGCTGCATAGTGTCAATCATAAAAAGCCTTTATGCCAACTTTACGTGTAGCTTTGGGCAGAGCAACCTAACCTTTGAAGTGAAGACAGGAATACTACAGGAATGCCCCTTATCAACCACTCTATTTTTAACAGTCATAGACTGGGTCATGCGCCAGACAACAGAGGGCAATCCAAGAGGAATAAGATGGACTACATTTTCTACATTGGAAGATCTGGAATATGCAGATGACATTGCACTGCTAGCACATTCACATCAACACATCCAGGAAAAAACGGATAGACATAATAAGTATAGCCAGCAGGTGGGCTTGAACATCAACCTAAAGAAGACAGAGGTCATGACGCTCAATGTGAGCAACCCTGAGCCCATATCAGTAAGGAATCAGCAACTGGAACAGACAGATACCTTCACATACCTAGGATGCATAGTAACACCAGACGGTGGAGCAAGCAAAGACATCATCAACAGAATGAACAAAGCAAGAACAGCCTTTTTTAGTCTAAACAACATCTGGACGTCCTCTCAGTACAGCACAAGCACAAAATTAGGATTATATCAGAGCTGTGTGCTTTCTGTGCTTCTCTATTGCGCGGAGAGCTGGAGAGTTACAGAGAAGGAAATGTCGAAATTGTCCTCTTTTCACACAACATGCCTAAGAAAAATTCTCCGAATCTTTTGGCCGAATACCATCACCAAACAAGATCTGCTTACTCGGAGCAAGCAAGAGGACATGCACACCATCATAGCAGGTAGACGCTGAAGCTGGGTTGGCCATGTCCTCAGAAGAGACCCCGATGCCATCACAAGAACAGCTATGCTATGGACCCCTGAAGGAAAACGAAAGAGAGGCCGACCAAAAACAACTGGGCGGAGGACTGTGGAGGCTGAGATGCAAAGAATGAACCAGAGTTGGGGCACTGTACGAAGGATGTCCGCCGACCGAGCAAAGTGGAATCAATTTGTTGTTGCCCTACAAGACGCCACCAGGCGTAATGGCCACTGACTGCTTTAACGGTCAGCGGCTAAGGATCAAAGAAAAAAGAAAGTATTTGGTTGAACTTGGCATAGTGGTCAACGTTGGATAGTGTGTCTGTTATCCTCTGGAGGGCTGTCATGGTTGACTCCTGCTCAGTGGGGAGCGGGATATTAGAAGCCTGTTGGTATTGTTGTTGAGGTAGTGACTACGTCATTTGCTGTTGACATGGGTCCATTGGTAGAGTTTTAGGTATATCAGATTCGTTCAGTATATCCTCCCCTATATGCTATGTCACTCAGAGGACTGGTTACGGCGCCATATAGCCTATAATGTGACCGCGGGGTGTGTAGATTCTATTTTAAGGCATATATGTTCAAGTTTCTTGTGTGTTTGTTAATTGTATCACTCAAGTCAAGATACTGGTAAACTGCCAAAGATATTTATTCTTGATGATAATTGTACCCAAGTTCGTTCCAGAATTCCTCTGTGGTGTTTAATATTGTGTGACTTTTATTAGCATACTCTATGTTCACTATTTACTGTAAAAACCTTCAACATGAGGTAGTTAAGCAAGTCCTCAGGATCCAATAAAACAAGTTTATTTTCTTGTATATACAATCCACAAACAAAGTCATTTGCATGCATTCATTTACAAAATCCTCATAAAAATGTGTCTTTGTGGTTATTTATAGGCTATTTTCTCCCTGTAGCCTATCCAAGTTGGGGTAAGTATTTCTGCTTAGTTCCTTTGCGTTTACTTTTTAGATTTATCCGACTCAGGGGTAAATAACAGTTGAGCCTCTACCTCTTCTTTATGATATGAGCTAATTTGACATTTTACGAGCTCCGTTTCATTTTCTTTCATAAATTCAGCTCGTTCTTCCGACATTTAGGCATTTCTGGCCTAACTAGGTTTTATTCTGAAACATTAAAAAGGTCACACGAAGCTGTACTTAGTGACAATCATGAATTTCCAACATTATAAAAACTATCTGCTTTACAGAGTTGATATCTTGATAACTTCAAGACCAGCAGTTGTACGTCCGTACAAATTGGCTTCTGTGGATCAACTGATTTCGGATATCGAAATTTGCCTTCGCATCGTGGTGCGCGCTTTTACCACCCTTCTGGTTGGTCAGTCTAATATTTCTTTATTTATTTTATAGGATCTTATATGCCTACCGATGGAGTGTCTCTGCTATTCCGATTTACGTCATCGGTTGCTAAGCAACTGCGGCCAAAAATTAGCGTTGAGTCGCTGTTTAACGAAGTTTCGGTTTCAATCTGATACCCGCGTATCTTGAGTCTATTTCAATAAAACATCGTAACTATTCTTCCTAATCTAACTGAAAACTAATAGCACGAATGATGGTTTGGTATCAGTAGTAGGCCTTCCGGTGACACTAGAGGTACCGGGTTCGATTACCAGTTGAGGGAATTTAATTTAAGGAAATACTTTTTCAGAACCAGTGGTCCTAATGATGTCATATTCTCCCCTGGTCTGCTGGGTAGTGAGATCGGATGACTAGCCTTCTCGGATAAGAGCGAAAAAATAGGAGGTTCCGTGTGCAAGTTGCGCACATTAAAAATCCCACGGCAGTTGGAAATCGTAAAGAATAGGCATATCAGGCCGCTGCCCTGGCAAAATTTAAAACCTAGAAACCTACCCACAACAAAAATATTTACAGATTGTGTGATTCCTATGTACACACATTGAGATTCTCGCCGGTGCTACGGAGTTCGTGAATTGTGCTGAGATCCTCCTTGTGTGATCTAATGGAGGAGATCGGAGCACTGATGGAGTAGTCCGTGTGCAATGAAGATAGTCATTAAAACCAAACCAAACCACTCTGTTGTAACCTGTGCGAAGTCTGAAGATTATCACTTGTTCACTTCTGCTGAGCTGGAAATACTTGAGACAACCTGGAAGAAGATTTATCAAAGTGATCTCTCTCTCCAAGCCTCAACTCACTTTTACTGTCTAAGCACCTCCTGCTCTCACTCTTTTCTCTTATCAAACATAGAGATTATAGTAAAAAGCTAAAACAAGTTTAATTATGGATGAAAAGGGTCGGGAACAGCGCATTAATAAATGTGTAAACTTTATTAAATACAGAAAAGCATGGAATTAATGCATATCATCATACACAGCATAACTTACATCAATAATCAAATATTCATCAATAGTCATCAATAATCATCAATAACCACCGATAATGCAAATACACACCCACAAACACACACAACACCAACACTCATAAAACCTGTAGAACACGGAAAAAATAACTAAGCTGTCCGACAGGGGGTCCGCTTTCGTGGGACCAAAGGCGCTAGCTCCAGAAAAGTGTCTTACATGTAAATATCCTTCAAGGTGAATGAAGTGAAATACAAAACTTTCCTTTCGGGTGGGTGACCCCTAAAGGCGCTAGCTCCAGAAAGCGACAGCCTGTCCGCTTTCGTGGGACCAAAGGCGCTAGCTCCAGAAAAGTGTCTTACATGTAAATATCCTTCAAGGTGAATGAAGTGAAATACAAAACTTTCCTTGGTGGTGCTAAACGTTGGTGGCCGCTACTTGCGCGAGGGGGGCTGGAACTCTGTTCGTAGATTGCTGCTCATACGTGCGAAGTTCTACATAAACCCAGAAATACACCAGGCGAAGTCACTTGAGGACAAAGAGTCCCAGGCGCTCTTATCCGGCGCTATTGCTTGCTTGGCTGTAAATCCTGTTTAAACTGGTTTGGTTGTGGTTTTGGGCTGAGTGCCCCGTTTAGGCACACAAAGTCGGGTGATATCAGATTCTGCTATAGACATGCTGGGCGGTTTTGATATTCTGGAAGCGGCAATGCTCTGACTGGTAATCCAATAGGCGAGTGGAGAACTACTACTGCATTTGGTGATTCCAGATTTAGCGTTTGCTCCGTTGCACTGTGTGAGCGTAACTTGGCGTTGACAAAAGGGTTTAGGTTCAGGAACGGGGTTTGACTACTCGTGACGCTAGCGGTATTCAGAAACCCTCTAGATCGAAGAGGACATGTCGTTCTTCGCCTGACTGGAGTCTGCTCTAGCGATTCGATCTCCCTGAAACTGAGACCCCAAAAAAACACCCTTTACCTCAAGCAACAACAAAATCAATCTAATGTTTTATAACCTAGTCATGCTCCGCTCCTTCCATTCTATCAATTATAGCATGTGCCCGCATAGGCTTAATATCTTTTGTACACCCATGTACCTGTCATTAAATGTTCTGACAGCAAAATCTCCTCCTCTTCTCCCAATCTCAACATACAGGAAACCTAACCTTGTAGTTACAGTTAAATGAATATGCTTATTCATCTTACAACATTAAATGAATTTACATAAACAGATTACAGCATTTGACATTACACAAATAAATCGTATGTCCCCTTGGGGAAATATATTAGCATTCCACAAAATGAGTACATAGAAAATGCAATGTTCTTGCTATAATAATACAGTTGTGGCTAAATCATAAGATATAATTATATCTATGCCTGGTGACTGCTTTCTGTGAAAGTTATAGACTAGTGCCTAGCCACACAAGTAAGCATAAAATGATTCTCCCTTGCCACTCGAAATATCTATCAAAAAGGAATAAGTGACTATCTCCTATAATCCAGAGTTATTGCCTGCATCTCACTATTCAGTTTTAAGTGAAAAATCCACACCTGACATTATCTTACAGAAATGACAGTTAATTTAGCCTATTCTTAACCCATGATAAGCATCTGTGGACTGATTCTACGCCTAGTATCTGTTATTGTAAGTTTAACATTTAACCCATGATAAACCGTAACAGTTTAAGCACCACTTAACTAAGGCCGTAGACAGCGCTACATTATCACTGAACTAAATTACTAGGAGAAGTCCTCAAAAATGAAGTAAGTCACTTTCCTAACAGATATATGTAAAAGCTAACATGAATATATCATATATTAATAAGATATGTCAACTCACCCCGAAAAATGACTAGAACATAGGCAAACACATTCTTGTACTGCCGTGCTATCTCTGCCTAAGTCTCATATGGTCATCTACGGGCCGGGACTATTCACGAGTGTGTTGGCTTATTAAACCCGTCTACTCTTATAGATTACAAAGGACGCTCCCCCCGGACACCTGACCTGCATATTTCTACAGATGTATCGGCGAAAGACGTAATCTATAGTAAGACAAAAGGTTTCAGAAGCAACAACTTTGAGAAAATTTCCCCGATAGACATAATATTATGATCACTAATGCGTTCTACGGGGCAAAAACCTACAAAGGACTAACAGCGGGTTTTATCTCCCCCTGAAACAGATCAAACTCGTTACCCAGACCAGAACGTAAACACCTCGGGTAGGGTTTGAGAAGGAGAAAATGAAAGAAAATAAGAATACAAAATGTCTAGGAAAACAGAACATTAAAAGAGTTAATAACATATGGAACGAAATGGTAAAATAAATTATCGGTCACGTGACAGGTGCCCCCCCTTTTAAAGTTCGAGGAATACGGACAACAATGACAGTAATTTATCTTTTCCAAAGACGTTCATTACATGTCCTTAGAACATCCTATAATCATAACGAAAATCGTATCCAATTTCTGTCAGTACTGTATGACTAGCTCCGAGTTCATTTCTTTTCTTCCCTCTGTCTAATAGACGTTCAGCGAATGGGATTTTGCGAAGCCAGTCGGCACTGACGCCCTTCGTTTCCGTGTGAACCTGATCTTGGTTCCACAATTCGCTGTGCCTGTTTATGGTCCGGAAAATTATCCGCACCTGTTGTGGTTTTCGGCCCCGCCTGAACTCACTGGCCACTGCGTAGGTAATCCGCCTGTTATGTGCAGTGTAATCATTGCTGGGCTCGGGCTGTTTACGCTTCGTTATGGGTTTACCTGTCACGGGCGTGGACTTGAATAACCCTCTATAGCTGCAGTCTATCGGGATTTTCTGCGCGCGTGTAACCCTAGTTGGCAAATAAAGCCGTTTGTTGGCCGAAGAAATGCTAGCATTTTTCTTCTGCCTCTCGACACCTACTCCCCTGTTTCGGTGGGAGCATTGATCAATCTTCAGACCTGTGCCGTCTAAAGGTGGGTCTGGAGCTTTCCTTGCCTTGCCAGTCACAACTCTGGCTTGGTCAACGGAAATGATCAAGTTGCTCGGTAATGGCCTGGCAGAGGCGACTACTTTGCTGTCTATCAGTGGAGTTGAGACCACTGGAAAAATGCGATTTGAATGAGAGAACTCAGCTGCCTTGAGCAGAGAGTAATCGATCGCATTCTGGGGTTCTACTAAATCATAACAGATCTCCGTAGCTTCTATCCTTGGGGAAAGATAGGTATTATCAGCGAGTTGCAGAGTTTGTTGAGTCGCTTTACCGGTACTAGCATGACGTGAGTCAAGGCTCTCAACAATGACTCCTTGTGAAGTAGTAAGGCAGCTTTTCTCACTGTCTTCTGCCCTGAGAAGTGTGAGAGACTCAGATGGAGTACCAGGGATCCCTTCGCCTGGAACCCTGTGTCCACCATAAACGTCAACTTTGCTCTCCCCTGAGGAAGTTAATGGCGTCGGTTGGCAAATGTCCTGCAATGCGAGATCCACTTCCTGGATTACAGGCTCTGCAGTCTGCATGCAAAGGACTGGACGGTTTGAGATCCCGTTAGATCGCGAAGTGCCCGAGAAAAAACTCTCGGTGTGTTTTTCCAAAGTTCCTTGGAACGGTTTGGAAAGTTTAACCCTTTTAGCAGGCGACTTATTCTTGCACCTTTTAAGCTCAGGGTGATAAGAGGAGCGGCACCTCCTTTCTCTGTTCGTTGAGTTGGAGGGATACGCCTCTGCATATGGTTTTTCGCTGTCCGGCCGGGAATCTTGCGAAATATAACGTGATAGGGTGTGGCTCCCTTTTCTCAACGTCACGTGTCGGTTAGGTGCTGCTCGATCTGGAGCGTGAGAGGCTCGGGGTTCGCCGCTTGCCAGACGGGAACAATCCGTATTACAATGCTTGTTAGTACCTCTCTCACCTTTGTGCAGTTTCAATGCCTGGGAACGTTGCGTAATTTTCCCCGTGGCTTTAGGTCTGCTATCTCGACATAAAATCTTTCCTAGTTCGGGCTTCGGATCCAAGTCCCGAGGAAAGTCAATTTTCTGGAGTTGGGGTTCGGTTTTAGCAGGCAAGTTATCTTTCATGGGCGCAAAGTTTGCAGGGGCGTTGACGGTTAAGGGCACAGTAGAAGGGGAACTAGAGTGACTACATTTAGTATCTGTTTCCATCCTCCGGATTTGGCTATCCAGTTCATTCATTCTGATTTGGTGTAGCCGGTCCCTTTCTTGACTTTCTCTGTTCCTTTCTTGTCGCTCCATTTCCAATTTCTGGTACTGTTCTTGTAGCTGCTTTTCCCATTCTTGTCTATCTATTTCCCGTTCTTGTCTTCTTGTTTCCCATTGCTTCTCTTCTTCTATCGCTTCTTCTACATACTTTCGGGTGAATGCTTCGCTCTCCCCAGTTTGTTTACAGGACCATGCCAAGATTAAACGGCTGTTAAACCAGTCGTCCACTTCGTATTGATCCTGTATGCTTACTGCAAATTCTAGAAAGGGCTGGATTTCGCTATCCTGGTACTCCATGTACTTAGCTACCTCAAGGGCAATCCTATGCACTTTATCTAGATCGGCCATTATCTCAGGGTAAGCAAACACCATAGAAGAATAAAACCTAGAGATTTTAGTTATTTAGTCCACTAGGGGCTGATTAACTTAATAATCAATAAAATCTAGGCTAGCATGGAAAAACTTTACAAAAATCGAGAAGTATATAGCTACTCTGATTTCGACAAGCAAAAACCCCAAAAACTCCAAAAAATTTAAGTGATGTAAAACTTATTACTATCACTTCACCCCAGTTCTGTCAGTACTAAGCTATTGAGAGGATTGGTTACTATCATCCGAATGAACACCCTCCCTTGGTACAAATGCAAGCTAGTAACTGACTATCTGTAGCTTCTTATCTCAGATTAAAGAGCTACTCCTGAAAAAAATATTAACCCTTAAAAAAAATTTTTTTCTGACTTTTACAACAATAGTCGTCAGATTTGTCAACCAAAAACTCAGCAGTGATACCATCAACCTTTACCAGCTGTCTCATGTGTAGCATGAACAATAAATGTAACTAAATATTTATGATTGCTGTGGAGAAAAACGCTGTTCCGACTTCCACCCAAAAGAAATAGTTCGATATGTCTAGGGATAGCAATTCCTATAATCTGCAGAACACTAAACTCTAAGAATCAAGATAGAATCTTGTGAGAGATTCAACCTCCAATCGAGCAAATATTAAATGTCGTACTAGATGGGTTCTAGAATCTCGGACGGGCTCCCATTAATTGTGCATCAAATGTAGCTCAAAATATCCCGGACGAGCCCCCATTAATTGTCGTGGTTGAGTAAAGTGTAGAGTATTTGTCGAGTTGGACAATAGTAGTGAAATCGACAAGGGATAGTGGACTGACAGAGTTATAGATTACACACACAGAAAGGTGTAAATAGGAGATGGACTTGAGACAACCTGGAAGAAGATTTATCAAAGTGATCTCTCTCTCCAAGCCTCAACTCACTTTTACTGTCTAAGCACCTCCTGCTCTCACTCTTTTCTCTTATCAAACATAGAGATTATAGTAAAAAGCTAAAACAAGTTTAATTATGGATGAAAAGGGTCGGGAACAGCGCATTAATAAATGTGTAAACTTTATTAAATGAAGAAAAGCATGGAATTAATGCATATCATCATACACAGCATAACTTACATCAATAATCAAATATTCATCAATAGTCATCAATAATCATCAATAACCACCGATAATGCAAATACACACCCACAAACACACACACCACCAACACTCATAAAACCTGTAGAACACGGAGAAAATAACTAAGCTGTCCGACAGTGGGTCCGCTTTCGTGGGACCAAAGGCGCTAGCTCCAGAAAAGTGTCTTACATGTAAATATCCTTCAAGGTGAATGAAGTGAAATACAAAACTTTCCTTGTCGGGTTAAACGTTGGTGACCCCTAATTGCGCGAGGGAACACTGGAAGACGCTGTTTATCTCCTGCTGACCAAATAAACGAACTGAGCGACAGCCTGTCCGCTTTCGTGGGACCAAAGGTGCTAGCTCCAGAAAAGTGTCTTACAAGTAAATATCCTTCAATGTGAATGAAGTGAAATACAAAACTTTCCTTGGTGGTGCTAAACGTTGGTGGCCGCTACTTGCGCGAGGGGGGCTGGAACTCTGTTCATAGATTGCTGCTCATACGTGCGAAGTTCTACATAAACCCAGAAATACACCAGGCGAAGTCACTTGAGGACAAAGAGTCCCAGGCGCTCTTATCCGGCGCTATTGCTTGCTTGGCTGTAAATCCTGTTTAAACTGGTTTGGCTGTGGTTTTGGGCTGAGTGCCCCGTTTAGGCACACAAAGTCGGGTGATATCAGATTCTGCTATAGACATGCTGGGCGGTTTTGATATTCTGGAAGCGGCAATGCTCTGACTGGTAATCCAATAGGCGAGTGGAGAACTACTACTGCATTTGGTGATTCCAGATTTAGCGTTGGCTCCGTTGCACTGCGTGAGCGTAACTTGGCGTTGACAAAAGGGTTTAGGTTCAGGAACGGGGTTTGACTACTCGTGACGCTAGCGGTATTCAGAAACCCTCTAGATCGAAGAGGACATGTCGTTCTTCGCCTGACTGGAGTCTGCTCTAGCGATTCGGTCTCCCTGAAACTGAGACCCAAAAAAAACACCCTTTACCTCAAGCAACAACAAAATCAATCTAATGTTTTATAACCTAGTCATGCTCCGCTCCTTCCATTCTATCAATTATAGCATGTGCCCGCATAGGCTTAATATCTTTTGTACACCCATGTACCTGTCATTAAATGTTCTGACAGCAAAATCTCCTCCTCTTCTCCCAATCTCAACATACAGGAAACCTAACCTTGTAGTTACAGTTAAATGAATATGCTTATTCATCTTACAACATTAAATGAATTTACATAAACAGATTACAGCATTTGACATTACACAAATAAATCGTATGTCCCCTTGGGGAAATATATTAGCATTCCACAAAATGAGTACATAGAAAATGCAATGTTCTTGCTATAATAATACAGTTGTGGCTAAATCATAAGATATAATTATATCTATGCCTGGTGACTGCTTTCTGTGAAAGTTATAGACTAGTGCCTAGCCACACAAGTAAGCATAAAATGATTCTCCCTTGCCACTCGAAATATCTATCAAGAAGGAATAAGTGACTATCTCCTATAATCCAGAATTATTACCTGCATCTCACTATTCAGTTTTTAAGTGAACAATCCACACCTGACATTATCTTACAGAAATGACAGTTAATTTAGCCTATTCTTAACCCATGATAAGCATCTGTGGACTGATTCTACGCCTAGTATCTGTTATTGTAAGTTTAACATTTAACCCATGATAAACCGTAACAGTTTAAGCACCACTTAACTAAGGCCGTAGACAGCGCTACATTATCACTGAACTAAATTACTAGGAGAAGTCCTCAAAAATGAAGTAAGTCACTTTCCTAACAGATATATGTAAAAGCTAACATGAATATATCATATATTAATAAGATATGTCAACTCACCCCGAAAAATGACTAGAACATAGGCAAACACATTCTTGTACTGCCGTGCTATCTCTGCCTAAGTCTCATATGGTCATCTACGGGCCGGGACTATTCACGAGTGTGTTGGCTTATTAAACCCGTCTACTCTTATAGATTACAAAGGACGCTCCCCGGACACCTGACCTGCATATTTCTACAGATGTATCGGCGAAAGACGTAATCTATAGTAAGACAAAAGGTTTCAGAAGCAACAACTTTGAGAAAATTTCCCCGATAGACATAATATTATGATCACTAATGCGTTCTACGGGGCAAAAACCTACAAAGGACTAACAGCGGGTTTTATCTCCCCCTGAAACAGATCAAACTCGTTACCCAGACCTCAAAGGATACCAGCCGCTCGTGATCAAACGTTTTAAAGCGACCAGAGAAATTCCCCTGGACGGACCAGGTGCGTGTATGTAATATTACCGCTACGCTGACCGTTTCTGACCAGTGGGGGATTTCTACTGAAAGCCAGAACGTAAACACCTCGGGTAGGGTTTGAGAAGGAGAAAATGAAAGAAAATAAGAATACAAAATGTCTAGGAAAACAGAACATTAAAAGAGTTAATAACATATGGAACGAAATGGTAAAATAAATTATCGGTCACGTGACAGTTACTTGCGTACATAAATGACATATCAAATAATATTCCAAGAAGAACCCACAAAAAACGTATATAAAATCGAGGATCCCTTCGGATCACAACTTGCAGGGCCCTACTCGGAGTTGAAGCCCTCTGGGCGTGCCTTTTCCACCTGGGATGTAATTACGCCACTGATAAGACAGTACTGAAGAACGTAATGTTGTTGATATAAAAATATCACAAATTATATTTTAAAGTCTGTTATCTGTCATACTTATGTTATCAGTTATTAATAGATATAGACATTTGTCCATGTTGTCTAGAAGAAAGTATTTTTGATTATATTAACTTGAAATAACTGTAACTATTACGCTATGTAACATATCCATAACAAAGCTATATTGAAATAAGTGATCATCACTTGATTAAATGCGCAAGAATGCATAAAATTAGAGATAAAATCTCCCAGTCCAGACTTTCCATAAATACCTTTTTTTTGCCCCTTTTCTATTCCATGTCTTAACTTTCATCTAAGGTTGCAGTTGTCCTTATTCACCTTTGCAATAAAAGTTTTTCGAGAGAAAAAAAAATAGGTCAATTCTTTACGTCCCTGCTATATCACGGGAATATAAGACAAACATGTCCTAAGATGAACAAGAACAGAAGAAAAGGGAAAACTGTGTACCGTAGCCTACATGTATGTATGGTGTAAGGTTACAAAGAGATAGTGGGACGTAGCTGTTTCTGATTGTACCAGCAAGTAGATCGTCAAAAATGAAGGGAATGTATTTTATTATGCCCTTTCTGCTGCATGTCCTGATGACGATACTGTTTCACATATGGCCATTTCATTCCTTACCATTCCATGTCACCTTCATTGGATCTTTGTAGTCACGTGTTTCTGAATGCATTAGCTATGAAGCAACGGAGCAGTCGGTAAAAATGACGTGGAAAGAAGCGAAAAAAAAGCCAGTGGAATTAAATGTGACGAATTATTTTAGCTTTTTCATCACTTCATGTTTTTGTAACTATAAGGATATCTTGATGTGGTACTTATGAAAAACACTCAGCGAAAATTCCGAAATAAACCTTTCATTACTTATGATAAACACTCAGCGAAAATTCCGAAATAAACCTTTCATTACTCCGAATCATTATTTAAGGGCGTATCGACTTGGGCGTTTAAAGTGAAATGATACACTTGCCTTTTTAAAATTCATTCCAAGTCTTAAAACTAACAATTGTAACGATTTCTTACCTTTAGCAGTACATTCTTCTTCAGGTGCCTGGTCTGGAACAGACATTGGAGATCATGACCCTCCAATCTTCTCTGTCTTTTGACAGTCTAATGAGGTTGTTGTTGCCCATGCTGTTGTTTGTTGCCCAGTTGTTTAAGCTTTCCACATACACATCTTTCTCTGCCTTCCTCTTCCTCTCCTACCTGGTATTTTCCCACATAAGACTAATTCCTCCACTCCTCCTCTTCTGTTAATATGTCCCATAAATTGCATTTGTCTTTTCCTGATGGTTTTGATGAGCGATCGATTAACACCCGCAGCTGTCAATACCTCGGCATTTGTTTGCTTCTCTGTCCACGATATTCTCAGTATCCTTCTCAAAAACCACATTTCCGCTGCCTCCAGTTTTTTCACCATTTGGTTACTCATTGTCCAACATTCGCATCCATATAAAAGAACGGACCACACGTAGCCCCTTAGTAAGCGAATTTTTGTGCTTATGGTGATGTTTCTGTTTTTCATTACGTTTCTCATCCTAGTAAAGACTTCTTTGGACATGGCGATCCTTTTCTTTATTCTCTGTGTCACATCTGCCATCTGATGTCAATGTGTAGCCTAAATATTTAAAGAGATTGATTTGTTTGATTTTCTTCTCTTTTTCTGTTCAAAGAGCATACTGGTATTTGTATTTTCTTAGAAACTACCATGCATACAGTTTTACTGACATTCAAAGATAATCCTTTTAACTCGCTCTCTTCCACTACTTTGTCTAGAATGATTTGTAGATTTTCCTCTGGCTCAGCTATTAAAACTGTGTCATCTGCATATCTCAGATTTGTCGTATATTTTTGATAGGGTAATTAAGAACAATTTTGGCCTAGCCTGAATAGTACTAGAACAGGTGATAGCTCAGTGAGAGATCAGGTAAAGAAATAGATTTTTCACAAGTGAAATGGTGAAAGGTAAAAATCTGTCCCTGGATTTGAGAGATAATCAATCCAGCTTATCGATTACGACTGAGATTTGTAGATCAGACAGTTTCTCTATAAATATATAGATATATATTCAACCACTCACTTCTATGCACACACAGATACGTGACGAAACTTAGACGCACAGACGTGAAAAAACTATATATATATGGAATAGGGATCTTTTGGGACAAGCTGACCGGCACACGTAAATAAAGTTTATGTACATTTTATTTATCATAAAGAATCTACAACACAACAATATCTTTGAATATCAAAATCAAATACAATGAACATAGGTTAATGAGTTAATTACAGAGTTAGACTCATAGGTTTAATCCTCCCTCCCTCTCTTCAGACAAGATCCCATTAGAGCCAAGTTATTAACCCCCGAAAGAGTCAAAGGTTTTTACGCTATGGTCTAAAATTCCATCTACAGTAAAGAACAGAGTTATAAGTTAATCTATTCTGAAATAAAATAAAGGAGCAGCTTTAGCAAAACTTGCATAAGCAAAATAAAAAATAAGTACATGGGTTATATCCAAATAGAATTATTCTTCCCACGTTTTCTCTCGCTCTGACAAACCTGTGCTCACAAATTCAGACTCTCTTACCTACAAAGGTGCTTTCACCACATCTGGAACAATTGTTATTGGCACCCACAGACCATCCACGGTTGGGAAAAGAAATCTGGATATTCTATAAGTCCAGTTATCATTTATTCTTAATATTATTTGGGTTGGTACTTTGTCTCTTTCTGGATGTACCACGAGACCAGACAAGTCACCTTGAAAAAACCCGATGTTATATCAGAATGTTCTTTGATAAAGTTTATTTCCAGTTTCATATGGAATGGAAGTCGCTGGTAAGGTTTTAGAGTTTGATCCAAATACTGTATAGGGAGAAAATACAAATACTTAACATAATATATTATAATTCACAATCCTATCCTTACCCCGCGTAACATAGAAGATATATTATCCATTTCGGTTATTTAACTTAAATTAGAAACTATAAGCTTAGAGCTAGTCTCATCGTTTAAAAAAACTTCCGTGAAAGAAATTCTAGTCATTTAAAAAGAATCAATCATCATGAATTAGAAATAAATACATATTTCGTCAATACTCATGATGAATCAGTGCATTACTAGTTGGTTAAAAATATTCTCTGACTGGTTACTAGCAGTTAATTAAATTTTTATTATCGCTTGACGAGTTTAGCTAGAAATATTTATTGGTTCTGCTATCCACTGTAACACAGTAAAACGTTAGAGAAATAATATAACGGACCTAACTTAGTAAATCACTCTGCACAGAAAATAACTAGTAAAATATAATTGACGATTTAAAAAGATTAAATCACTCAAACTACTAGTATAGTATTTACCTCAACACCGAGCTACTAAGACTTATCTCCAACGACTACTAAGAAATTCACTTTTACAAGTATTCTAGAATCGAAGCTAGTTTGTCTAGAGGAATCTGTGAGGTACTGGATGAATTGAGTTAGATTTCTGTAGTATATATATTAAAAGAGGAAAGGAGATAGATAATTATCCCCCGAAAAACCAGACCCTACCAGATGTTTACACCTACAGTACATTCTACGTTCATCTTTCGGCTTATACGTAATTCAAAGCCGAACACCCAGGATCTTCGTTCTCGCTTAGATCAGACATCGGCAATGCGCTAATCAGTGTGAGTTTCCTTCGTCTCTCTGCTCGTATTCACGCGAGCAATGTCTTAGATCTTCCGATTCTCCGCGTTTAATTACTTATCAAACGAACGGATTCAGGGAAAGGTAATAAAGATTTCTCACTTAGGTTCACAATATCTACTCAAATTTATTCAAATCTGGTCGCTGTCTGATCTCTACAACGATTTGATCTCTGGCGCTGGTGTTAAAATTACAGCTCACGTTAGCTAATATGTCTCTGGTAGACTCTCATCAAAGAAATATAGCGACCAGCATTAAATGCGTGCTAAATGAGAAAGAGAGACAGATCTATTCTGAGTAATAGGAGGTTTAAGTTAACCCAACAGGCGTAGGCGAAGCTAGGTAAAAAGAAAAATGAAGATAAAGAAAATAGATATATGAAATCAATTTACATAATCTGCCACAAGATTGTTGATATTTTGTCCTCCGACACATCCCTGTCTAACTCCTCTTTTAATTGCTCTGAATTCACTTAGTTCTCCTTCAAATCTGATCGCGGATTCCTGCTCCCAATATATGTTCCTTATTATCCTAAGATCTTTCCCACCTATATTTAGTTCATGTAAAATATCAAAAAGGTCTTGGTGTTTCACTTTGTCAAATGCTTTTGAGTAGTCTATAAAGCATAGATAAAGGTCTCTTTGTACCTCAATACATCTCTCCATGAGCATTGATAGTGTGAAAATTGCATTTCTGGTACCTTTATCAGCAACGAAACCGAATTGAGTTTCAGAAATTTCTGGTCGTATTCTATTTCTTGTGCTTTCCTTTCCTTTAGCAGTATATATTGTATTAAATACATCCGCTTGATTGTCATGAAAATTGTCATGAAATATATTCGTTCTCCACTCTTATTTATAAATGTAAGATAAACATACATGTTTTTACGCTGCAGTGATACTTGACAACGGTTACACGGTGTATATAATATTTATTTTCGTACTGTTTATCCAGAAATTAAAAACAAAAAAACCGCTTGAGACATTCCACAGTCACAGGACTACAGCTCCTTGACACCTAATGTAAATTAACATTGATATTTACACAATAGTTGCATCTGTTTTAATTATTAAGATTTATTTTTACCGTCTATAGATACATTTCAGTGAACGTGGATGTTAGAACACCTTAGCCTGCGAGGTGGTTGAGAAAAGTCACTTAGAAAATCTAAGCCTGAGAAGGGAACGCATAAGACTAGTAAGTACTGAGGGATACTTACAGACCTAAACAAGAGAAGGAAATGGACAAGAAAGTAGATACTAATGGACAGGTAATGTAACACGCTTGACAGAGATGAGAAAATAGTACTGAGGGATACTGAAATACAAACATAGAAAAACGAAGACCGCATATTGACAACGAATGTAAAAGACAGAGACACGCTTGTAATTTAAAAAAAAAAAAGAAGAAGAGGAAGAAAGATGAAGGAAGGAAGAATGGAAGACAAATTGAAGAAGGAATAAGGAGGAGGAAGAAGAAGTAAGAGGAAGAAGAAAAAAGAAGAAGATGAATGAAGAAAAAGAAGGAGGAAGAAGAAGGAAGAAAAAGAAGGAAGAGGAAGTGGGGGAAGGAAGAAGAAGAAGTAGGAGGAGGAAGAAGAAGGAAGGACAAGGAGGAAGAAGGAAGAAAAAGGAGGAGGAAGAAGTACGAGGAGAAGAAAGAAGAAGGAGAAAGAGGAAAGGAAGAAAAAGGAGAAGGACGAAGAGGGAGGAAGAAGAAGAAGAAGAAGAAGAAGAAGAAGGAAGAAGAAGAAGAAGTAAGAAGAAGTAGGAGGAGGAAGAAGAAGAAGAAGAAGAAGAAGAAGAAGAAGAAGAAGAAGAAGAAGAAGAAGAAGAAGAAGAAGAAGAAGAAGAAGAAGAAGAAGGAGGAGGAAGAAGAAGGAAGTAGGAAGAAGAGCAAGAAGAAGAACGAAGGAAGAAGAAGAAAGATGAAGGAAGATGAAGAAGAAGAAGACGGAAGAAAGAGGAGGAAGAAGAAGGCGGAGCAAGAAAAGGAAGAAGATGGAAGGAGAAGAGGAAGGAAGATTGAAGAAGAAGGAGGAAGAAGAAGATTAAAAGAGAGAGAGAAAATAGATTATGAAACATGAGGAAACAGAGAGAAGACACAGTGAGAGCAACACAGACTTGAAGTGAGCGAAGGTGAGGGCTGTCATATGAATTTCTGAGTGAGAGAGAAAGCGAGAAAATAAGTTTCGCATAATTTGGGTCAATCTCTTGTCCGCTCCGGCAGTATTTGGCTACATTTATGGGGCGTACGAATTTTGTGAACTGTTCAATGGTTGGCATATTTTCTTGCCCTACCTTCCGACAGGTAATTGGTATTTTCGAATCATTGTTTGCACTTCTTCCTGTAATGATTCGTCTTGTCTGTTTACCTGTTCATCCCTGCTGAAAGAGTAGACGGATGATGCAATCTTGACCGACAGTCATGTTGGTAAAATTCTCGTGTACCAGATATTGGGCGCCGGATTCACACGGAAATAGCCAAGCGAGCTTGCTTATCGCTGATATGGCTAGTGTGACCTTATAATTACTGTCGTGAAGTGTCACAGCCCAGATGGTCAAACGTGGGTCGGTGTTTGCACAAGTACGGGGAGATAAAGTATCCGTCAGCTGATATATTACAGACATGCACCTGAAAGACGAAATGTTGTAATGGCTTCTGGACAGAATTGTTACGAAGACATTATTTGTGATAATGTAGGGAGTTGTAGTTGCAATCATTACAACGAATTGACGGATATAACAATTCAATATTTGGAAAGTGACATTTTAAATAACACGCAGAATTTTCGTATGAGGAAATTTTTTTGAATAAACCCCATCATAACACGCATGATTGAAACTATTGGCCGGCATTCGAGATGTAAACATAACAACATTTCTGATTGGAGCCTGGTCCCTAACAGTAAACAACAACGTTCGTGGGACGAAAGTTGGAAAATAACCTGACACTTTCGTCGGTTGGAAGCACTGTGAAATTTGACTCGTCAAGAGACCAGCCAGACAGCCAGAGTAAATAATAGGATCAGAATTCCATTTATCGAACCAGACCTTGTTTAAGCATCTTGAGGACTTATATCCAAGGAAAACTCTATCTTTATTAACACGGAAAACCGCAGAGTGTGAGCTAATTGTAAAGAAACACCACAGAACACGTTGAAGAGGCATCTTAAAACAAGCTGCCTTAATTTCTCTGAGCCAGAAGTCTGTGATCCCAAAGACAAGTTGGGGTGAGTTATACATTTATAATTCTATATTTTACATTATTAACACGTGAAAATAGGTATATATTGAAATGTGAATATGAATATGTGAAAATTGCTGGTGGATGGCCAAATCATACGAGGCTGGCAACCTCAACATAAAGAATGTTGATTTCATGAACCACCACTGCAAGGGCTGGTGACTGCTTTATGCGAGTTTCTTATAGATAACCAAAAGCAAAGGTAGTCCCAAGTTCCAAATGGAGCAGGGAGTGAATTATGAGAGAAATGATGTACATACTTATTATATTGTTAACCTTCTCAACCAATGTAGAGGTAAATGTAAACCTATTCAATCTAAATGTAATGAAAGTTTTCCGCTCACTGGGATTAAGATTAATTCTCAGAGAGGGTAAATTTCTGAGGTAGATGGGATGGTGGAATGAAAAGAGAGGAGCACATGAGTGTGTGCCAGGAAAACTCAATACTCAGGTGTGTATTTGTTCTCTTCTTTTGTGACACTAGTCGGTGCTGCCAACTGAGGGTACTATCTCTGGAACAAGTGAGAGTATAAGTGGCTGAAGTCTACGCTAGACACCATTATCAGACGGATCTGGGCCAGCTTTGTGATTACTCCCTGATACTTCTTGGAACGTGGCACAACTTTCAGACTTGACCAGTGACGACTGAACCAGTCATCTATCTGCAAAGAACCAAACATCAGCTGAAGAAGAAACAATCAAACTTACTGGCAGCTAAGTACGAACACAAAAGCTGATAAGTGTACTGTTAGACCATTTCCTCCAAATTCATAACATCACCCTGTGATGATTACCTTTTTAAAAGAATTATTCATTTTTTAAACTGTTAAACATAACTGATTATTACATTTGTTATTTGTGTGTTATTGGCTGGCCATTTCAAGGAATAGAATGACAGTAGAAATAATAATAATAATAATAAATTCTTTAAGCGCCAAACACGGCGCATAAGGCAGAAACCAGTGCTCTCCAGGTTGTTCGTTGTGACGCCACTCCTCTTAGCTCTTGCACATTATTTAGGCACAACGTTCTTCCTTCTCTTATTAGGAACCCTAGAACCCAAGTGACAGTTCTGTTGTTTTGCATTCGTAGGACATGACCGATATATGACCATCGTCTTTTCCTTATATAGTAGAAATAGAATGTATTAAAGAACGTATCAAATTTTTCCCTGAATGACTCACTGAATATGGCTCGTAACATTGGGCGAAGGTTTCCCTAATAATCAGTTAGTGAAATGATTTAATAAAGTAAGCCCCCATACAATAATACAAAACAAACAATCAGACACATACATCAGCCAATAACAACAATCAATGTACTATACACTGAACAGGAAATGTGCAGTGAACGTTACAAAGAAACGTTATTTATTACGGAATGAGAGTATACTGAATTAATGTATGACGGTAAAGAATGTGACGGAATAAACACGTGATGTATGCGAGTATTTATCACAAACGCTAGAGTCAGTTTTTAATTTAACAATATTTATGTCACTACTCTTTCATCATAATTATGTGTAGGAGAGTGGTGAGTTCCAGTGCAGATATACACTTAGCTGAGATGTCCAGCGCCGGATTTGCATAAGATGTAGGGTGGTATCTTAGTGGTGTTAGACAGGTCAGTGGGACTATGCTCTCCATGCCAAAGTCAGTTGAGGTTGTCCGCTGGTTCAGGAAAACAGAATCAGGCTCAGGATTTTACAGCGCTTCCCTTTAACCACGGGATTAATGGAGATCTTGTCTTTCCTGGTTCGAACTTGACAGGGAATAAAAAGAAACAACGAGGCGCCGTAAGTACTCCCATCTTCAAGAGGGTTTTTTATGCGCCTGTTTATGTCGACATAATTCAGTTGTTACAATACCAAATAGTGACAATACCCTATTATGCTGCTGGTTTCATTGGCAACCAATTTGCAGTAGTGCTCTGAAAATATCTGTTCATCTCCTAAATTGTTCTTTTTCTTGCACAGTCTCTGTTAAGCTGCCACTACCTTCACAGTTATTATCTTGACACAAATGTACATCCTAAACAGAGGTGAATCTAATAATCTAATAACCATGGTTAAAGTGCCTGTTATGCCTGCTTTAAAATAGCGATTGGCGACAGCAATAAATTCCCCCTTTTATTCATATAAATTACGTCAGGTAACATATAGTCAAGTTTCCTGATATACAATAAAGTAAGACTATTCCGGCAAAGTACATCGACTTCTATCCCATATATTATTGGGGTATAAAACTTATACAACATATAAGCATCCATTATGCCACAAATGTTATAAATCACAAGTCATTTATGAATTATACATAATCTACCACAGGAAAATAAAACAGAAACTTACCCACTCATCAAGAATTCTTTCTAATGGCTGGCCCAGAGAGTTAATAAACGCTCTCTGTTACTTTTGCCTATTCGTTGAGTTGACCCAAGACTTGGTAAAGCAATAGTGAAGAATGAGAGTTTTGTCTCCAAATATAAAGAGTTTGTCCACAAAGAATTTCGCTAGTAATTAAGTTGCCATCTGTTAGAGTTTTGCATTTCGTGACACTGAATCAGACCTGCTATTACTCTAGTAAAGAGTGTTAGATTTACGATTTCCTCCAAGTTAATAAGATACTACTTTTAATTAGTACATCTCCAGGTCTCAGAAAGAATTTATCACGGTGGGTACGGGCATTCGCTTACCAAAAAAGTCATTACATTAACTTAGCCTAAACTACCTCCTTCTACTACCGCTATAAATATCTTGGGGGCGTAACCAGGTCTGGCGACTGAACTGGGTGCGGGGTTTTTCCCAGGACGAAAAATGCGTCAAGTTTGTTACAGTATATACAAATTTAAAGTTGATTTAATCATTTTGATTGTGCGCACCCGTATGTCTCAGTCATCTTAAATACTCTTAAAACAGAGCTACTACATTAAAATTTCGCTTAATTAAATCAGCTGGGGGCTTGTATGAGCTAACTGAAATCATATAACCCATGTTCACAAAAGGCGGCTGGTCAGATACAAAGTTAACGTGCTCAGACTCATTCAGCAAAGTTACCTCGAGGTAGAAGCATCATTATCCTTCTATCTACAACTCTGCCAAGAGTAATCTTCTGCGAAGATAGACACCTTTGAAGACCCACATTAGATACTCTAGGTTTTGGCCACTGTTGGACCACTACTGCAGAGCATAGGTGAGGCAACCCGTGACAATAAGCCACAGTTACACAAACATAACAGACAGTACAGAGCAAACAAACAAATCTTCTGAGAAATGACAACATAGACTAAGACACTTTTGAACTAAAAAAGAGAAGACAAACAAACACATTAAAAAAATATATATAACAGACAGTGGAATAAAATCGGACAGAGGATAATGCGTACACAGAATTAGAGATAGATAGCATTGAAGTGTTACGCGCTTTTTCAAAGCAGTCTGGATCCGCCACTGCTGTCTGCCAAGGTGTTAGACGTCCAGTTATTTTAACGATTTCTATTAACCCCGATGACTTCTAACGCGGATAAAAAATGTTATTACAAAAGCAAAAAAAAAAAAAAGGAAATCTGTTTGTGCTGTCAGTGGTGATTTGTGAAACAAAGACTTCTACAGCCGCTCTCGATACCCCACGCGGCGAAAGGGTTAATGAATTTTAACAACCTCTGCTCAATCTCGAAGCGCTAAATTTGCATTAAACTTGTCCCTTAACCCTTTTGTCAGTAGGTTGATTGATGCGCAAGGAAGTACCTTGATATTGTTATTTCTGTTTTCCTCCTTTACTTCTGTCGTCTTCGTCATTTTGTTGTTGTTCTGTTTGATCGTCAAGATTTGTGAGGGAGATCTGAATGTCATTTTCAAATGCAATACGAGGTGAGAAGAAGACGAGAAAGGACACACATTGAGGAAACCTACTGATAGCATTTCCAGGCTGTCCTTGTTCTGGAATCCCCAGGGTAAGAGAGGTAGAAATATGCCGACAAACACATGGAGAAAAGAACTGGGAACAAATTGAAAATTATAGGAAGGGATAGAAAAACCTTGAGCTAAGGGCACGTGACTGTCGCGAGGGGATTTGAGGAGAAAGGTCAGCTTGGCTGGAATGGAAGAATAAAGATAATAATGTCTTATTGATAGCTTCCGAGTTTATAATAGAACTGCCTCTCCTCGGGAATTAGTGTACCAGAAATTTACTTAAAAGAGAATTCTAGCAACTAAACAGGATATTTTCTGGACGATAAATTCTTCCTCAGGAATCCTACAACAGGCCTGTGTAAAGCACATAAGGGTGAGAAACAGATTTGGTGTCCAGCCACAATTAAAATATCCTGACCCAATAGAAGTTAATTGAATTATGGCTGAGCCCCCAGGGTGTAGATTATATTTAAAACAAAATACAACCCAAATAAAGTTAACTAGAAAAATAACAACAGACGCTGTTAAGTTAAATTGAATAAAAGGGTATTGAATCTTACATATCTGAATTTACATATAAATATGAAAAAAGTTTAGCTCTACTGTTTTATTAAAGAAAAAACAACTAGTGTGTCATCATATGGACAGTAGATCTCTTCTATGGTAGTTTTGCTGGTAGGTGTTAATACTCATCTCCTCAAGGACTGTAGTAGCTGTGGAGATGATTTGTGTTCGGACTCTCTTGGTTTGGTCTGCCCCAGCACGTTGGTCTCATAACAGTTAATGGGTTCAGAGGGTGTCAGAGTTTGCTTCCCTGGACTCAGTGCACATCACAGATAAGGATGGGGTACGTCACCTCTGCTGAATACCTCTTCTGTTTATGGGATGTGTGGTATGGAATGGGTTACTGGTTGATAGGATATGGTGGGTAGGGGTAATCGTTGGTACCGTGGACTCGTACTCTGGTTTGTACCCTGGACCTGTAACCTGGTTTAGGTACCTTGTAACCGCAACCTGGGTTTGTACTTTGTAACCGCAACCTGGGTTAGTACCTTGTAACCGAAACCTGGTTTAGTATCTGGTAACCGCAACCTGGGTTTGTACTTTGTAACCACAACCTGGGTGGATTGGCTCAACTGAATTCACTACGGATTCTCGCAACAAGTACAAAGTAGCCTCGACCGAGGCCCATAAAATCACATCTGCTTCGAACGATGGTTACAATAAGAATGACTTATAATTCCCTCCCAAAATTCCTGGATGCTGTTCCCGGGCAGGGGGTGGCATTGTTGCAAATTCTATTTTGGTCCCAGGGGTATTAAGTTATCCTCATAGCATGCAATGATTTTCCACCTGCGACTTTCGCTGGGTGGCAGGAATAATTCTGCCCATTGTACCTGATTTATGTTGCCGTTTCAGTTCGTTGGACTAGCGAAACCATACTGTAAGTCAGACTATCAGGACTGGATCGAAGCACTGTTTTTCACCTTCCAGAGTCGAAGATGACTCTTTGTGCGTTTCTGTCTATAGTGGGATATAATTTATTGACCATTGGGCCGTGAGGAAGATTGCTGGGTTAAAAGCAAGTAGACTGTGTAATATAAGGAATCAGAGAGAGAGAAACTTTAGATCATTATAGTACATGGAGAAACGCATACTCGACGAGAAATGGTTTTTTCACCGACTCTGTCAGTTAGACCCAGTTTATCGAAGGATACTTGGCAGATACCGTTTGTTTGAAATTAGAAGATAACACTTGGCTAACTAAAAAACATAGCGCGTTTGGGTTTGCTTTCGTCTAACCATTTTCTATGTTTTTCAGCGTGGCTCCCACGGATTTTAATGCGCTGTTTTAAATCTTGGGCGGACAGGGGAACCGTTTTCTCTATCAGGACTCCAGGAGACGTCTGCTAAATATCGCATTGAAGTTACGCGAATCCACCAACGTACATACAGTATTACAGGTATCAGGTTACGTCACAGACAGTATGAAAGCAGTTATATCGTGACTTGAATTCACGGACATTGCTAGTCGGGACTTCGTCGGTGATTATTGGGTTAGCCATGTTGGATTAGGCGTTTCGCGAAGGTGGAGTTATCCAACGGGGTATACTCGGCAAAGCCATGGTCACAGGTCCACGCCTTGAATAACGTATACCTCCAATAGCGGCCCGATAAAAAGATGAATCGTTCTTCATGTTCACTACGCAGTGACTTCTAGCGCGAAGCTCATGTCGCACCATGTAAAACTTTTGAGGTGGTTGATAATATGTTATGATGTTTGTGTAGTATTTCGAATTTGTAACTGCGGAGAAGTCAAGCTTAGGGCTGCCAGATTCTAACAATTTACTGCGTCATGTGTGATTCCTCAATTGTCACCTATCAGACATCCACCCCTCGTGATCTCACACAGTAGTTATAATCGTTTTGCACTAAGAAATGGGGCATGGGGTTGGGACTTGGAACGGTCTTATAATTCTTCAATCTGGGTGTTCATGCTGATAGTTGCGGTGTGAATGGTAAACCCCATACAACACTCCTCCGGGGGTCATTTAAATTGGCTCTAATCAGTCATAACTAACACAGTAGTTTATAAATTTGGTGACTTTCAAAGTCAATTTATTGTACAATTTATTTAGACCTGAAACCTGTATTATATTGATCAGGACTGATCAGTGTAAATCATTATGAAGTAAATCAAATAAAGTATTATACAGTATAGGCTATGTCTAAATACCCTGTTTCTATAATATGAGGGCGGTAAAGGGATCCGGGTATATCTTCAGTCTATATCATAATTATTACTATCTATATAATCTAATATCTATATATATCTTGAGGGTTATATAAAATATACTCTATCTATTTTATATTATATGAGCGTCCAAATTCAAATACTTTAAGAAAATGTACAAATCTTTCCCCAGTCAACTCCACCAATAACAACACTTCAAATCATGGCTTTGTATTTTAAATATCCTAACTCCATATAATTAGTACAATATTTCTGTTAGTCGCCATTTTATCACATCAATCTGCAAGTTCCTATAGCATTCATCCACTCTTATAAACCTCTATTAATATTTTTCCCTTTTTTAATTATCACTACCTACACATCTAAACTCATAAATAATAATATCCAATACCCCCCATCCCACAATTTAAAAAAAACACAACACATTCACTATACTTATCCAACAACATAATTTTAATTAATACCTTGTGACCTTCCAATAACACACATTAACCATATAAACCAAGAGTTAAATCTTCTGCAAGTGTGAAGGCATCATTCACCACCATATGTTCTCTCTCAATTACCCACAAGTCTACCTACCCCCCCACCACCAATCAACAAACCACCTTCCCTCATATCCCAAATTACTACTATCCTACCTCCCCCCATCCCAAAGTCCCCAAACATAAACCCCATATGTAATACCCTACTGTGGTAAACAATTACACAAATCAAATCACACACACAGACATTTAAGACCCCCAATATTATTAATAAAAATTTATAACACACGACTAATCAGGCTGTTTTTAGTGCTTTAAAATTTAAAAAATCTTTTGATAAATTTATTTTGTTCTGAACCAAATGTTTTGTTGGTCAAACATAAGAAATAATTATGGAGTATAAATGGCTCTTGCATAATCATAATGACATAATAGAAAAATGGAAAATGTGTACCTGATTATGTTTCAATTGGATGGTTAATATATAATTATATTAAGAATAGTCCCAATGGAGAAGTGTATTACTGGATATGTGTTGGGGTGGGTGTCTCACTCACCACGTCTATGACTACCGAAACATCTGGTCCATTGATTTAGAGCATGAGTACACCCAGTGTTTAATTTCCCCAATGGTAAGTCACGCTTTGAATAGTGGTGTGATTAGTAGTTGGTGGGTTTGTTGGTAAAATCAGTTGGTGAACGTCAGAGCAAGCAGATATACTTATGACGTTTGGCCTGCGTCGTCTAGTACGAGAGTCTGAGCGGCCCCTCCTCTCCGTGCTGGGGGTTAATATTACGGCTGTTCTGACACAATGGTTGACTGCACTAGTCCACCACTTGTATTATATTACGTTACAGCATTTGACACCGCCTTTGCGATGCTAACCTCAGTAAATCCACAATTCTGAAACCTATTTACACAAAAGTAGTGTGGGTCATGTGTCAGGAACTCTATCTTCTGAGTAACCACACTTCTGCACTAACACTACACACACTCTACAACCCACATAGTCATTAGGTCAGTCTCTGTCTCTGGACCACACAGCCCTCGCCTTACTAGTTGGTTTCACATAGTACTAGTTCCCAAGGGGACTACATTGCATCTGAGATATGTTCAATTAGCTTACTTGCTATTGATTAAAATAGGTGATATGTTCCACTGAATCTCCAACACACGATCCTTTTCATAGTATCATTTAGTGCGTTAACTGTATATATGCGCTTCTTTGTATATGTACTGTCTCCTAGACCCCTGAACTTGGTGCTGGGGATCTAGAGCCGAACACTTACTTGTCGTAATCAAGTTTTTATGATATGGCTGTATCAATCACTCGAATTATTAAAATATACAAAAGACGCA
>JAMPIV010015776.1:87500-122482 GCA_024509875.1 Oreohelix idahoensis | reverse complement strand
TTAGTGCCGCTCCAATCCCAGTGGATGAAGCGTCACTACGAAGAACGAATGTTTTATCTTTAGTGGGTAGCACTAAAATAGGTGGTGTTGAAAACAATGTTTTAATCTTATCCAGAGAGCATTGGCATTCCTGAGACCAGTGGACCACATTAGGCGAACCTTTCTTTAGAAGTGTTGAAAGAGGTGCCATGATAGAGGATAGATTCTGAATGAATCTGCCATAAAATTGAATAAGACCTAACAGACTTCTCACCTGTTTTTTAGTCTTAGGGATTGAGATGTTAAGTATCTTACTAGTATTATGGTCCTCTGTCTTTAGGAAACCATGACCAACTCGGTGGCCTAGGAAAGAAATTTTCGCTAAAACCAATATAGGCTTTAGAGGGTTTCGCTGTCAGGTTGTGCTCGCGCAAAGTAGACAGCAATTCATCTAACCCTGAATAGTGATCTTCCCAAGTATCGCTGAAAAGACAGATGTCGTCTAGATATGCAATGACATCTGACCGATAAGATAGGATTCGGCGCATCATGCGTACGAATGTAGCTGGTGCGTTCATAAGACCGAAAGGCATAAAATTCCATTGGAAAAAACCTCTAGGTGTTGAAAAAGCCGTGAGAGGTTTGGCGCGTTCAGATAAAGGAACTTGCCAATATCCTTTAGACAAATCAAGTTTAGTGAAAAAATGAGATTTGGAGAGTCGAGTAAGTAGTTCTTCCAGTAAAGGCATAGGTTCAGCATCGAACTTCGTTACCTGATTCAATTTTCGATAGTCAACGCAAAGACGTATGTTATTGTCTTTTTTACGCACAATAACCATCGGCGAAGAATATGCAGAGGTGGATGGTTCGATTATTTTCAAATCTATCATCTCATCCAACTCTTTCTCGACCTGTGCTTGAAAATGTATAGGTATAGGATAAGGTCTAACCCTAATAGGAGTATGGTCAGTTAGAACAATGTCATGTTCAATGACATTCGTTTGTCCAGGGATGTCAGTGAGTACATCCTGAAATGTTTGCAACATAGTTGAAACTTGTCGCTGTTCTCCTAGAGACAAATCAGGAGAGACAGTAACGTTCTTCCATGATTCACTAGAATGAAGTGGGATCATTGGAAGAGGAAGATTTACATCTGAAAAACTTGTTTCCTCATCCTGTATCACGGACAGTGATGAGTAATGACCATGTTGTACTGGAGAATTGTCCGTTGCTTGGAAAATGGGTTGCAAATAATCCGGACGTTCATGGAATTCAGTAAGCATATTGATGTGGAAGGTTTTATGCTTCCCATCAATATCGACAATATAGTCGACATCGGAAATTTTCGATATTATATCGTACGGACCTTTCCAAGAAATAAGTAATCTGTTTTTCCTACAAGGTAGTAATACAAATGCTTTGTCACCAGGACAAAGTTGTCGTAAGCATCTCTTCTTATTGGCAAATTGCCTTGCCTTCTGTTTCGCAAATTCAGAAGAAGAAGTTGCTAATTTGCATGCTTCGATAATTTTTTGTCTCAACGCGATGACATATTCGTAGGATGACTTTGTGTCATCGTCAATATTGTCAGATGTTATGAGATCGTGAAGCAACGACATAGGGCCACGCGGACGCGCGCCAAAGACGAGTTCAAAGGGAGAAAATCCTGTATGTTCATTGGGTACCTCTCTGTAAGCGAAGAGGGCCGCAGGTAAAACTCTGTCCCAGTCTTGAGGATGATCCTCAGTTATCTTCCCTAGTAAGTTTTTAAGTGTTCTATTAAGGCGTTCGACCATACCATTAGACATTGGATGGTAGATACTACTTAAAGATCTATCTATCTGCAGAGTAGACATTACTTGAGACATGGTATCTGATATTAGTTGGGTGCCATGGTCTGACAATATCTCTCCGGGGAAACCCAAACGAGAAAATATAAGCCAAAAGGATCTGCAATATCAGCAGTAGTAATGCTCTTCAGAGGAATAGCCTCTGGCCAACGTGTGCACATATCAACACATGTCAAGATAAACTGATGTCCTCTGGCAGACTTGATCTTAAATGGACCAATAATGTCTATGGCCATTTTTTGAAACGGCCGAATAGGAATGTCCGCCGCCTGAATGGGTGCAGCATGCCGTGGACCTTTGGATTTAACTTCCTGACATACTTTACAAGATCGACAATAAATCCGTATGTCCTTGTTTACCAATGGCCAAAAGAAAGCCGCAAGGACTCTTGACTTAGTACGGGAAAAAACCCATGTGTCCAGCACACTGAGAGTCGTGAGCGTGCTGCAAAATTTTAACTCTCAAATTCTTGGGAACCAGGATTTGAGAATGACTTGACGTAATGGAGTCTTGAACCATACGTACAAGTACGCCATTCTTCTTTGTAATCCACGATTTACGACTTGTGTCTTTATTCGGATCACCTTTAGTTGCAAGAATGAAGAATTTCTTCAGAGTGGGATCATCTTCTTGCTGTTTTAAAACGAGTCACGAGAAATTACCAAGGGATCATCTTGGTTATGCACTTCATTATCTTCAGTAGATGAAGTTTGAGGCATATTAAGAGCCTGAGCTCTAGTGACTACAGCGTTAGCAATCTGCATGTTTTGCCTTTCCCACGCGGAAATTTGTTGCGGAGTGCATTCTTTGACTCCATGAATGCGACCGATGATGAGGTCAGCGATCGGATTCGGGAGAAGACATGCGTGTACATCTCCTGTAAAGAAAGGAGTAGCAATCCTAATGATAGCAGTAGAGTATTTCTCTAATGTGCCGCCAAATGTTACACATTTGACTACTTGTCCAGTGGCACGGGAAGGATCTACGAGTGACTGCCTAACACCAATTGTGGTGCATCCAGAATCAAATAGCACAGAGACTGGATTGTTATTCACTAAACCCTTATGTAAGACAAGAGAACCTCTTCCATCATGCGCGACTGATGCCGGAAGAGCAGGAAGAGGATGGCCACAGCTTAAAGTAGACACTGTGGTTGGCTCAAATAACGTTTTGCATTGGGGGCACTGAGATGCTCTCCCAAAATCAAAAGCGGAACATGCCATATTACTAGTGTCATTATTATCTTTACTCTGTTTATAGGCTTCATGAGACTCTTGTTGTGCAGAGTTTGCCTGAAAATGTGGTTTATGTCTTTTGTTTTGAGATCTACCTCGGTTATTATCACCTCTGTAGTTATTGTTACCTCTATTGTAACCCCTATTTGGGTTTGAGTCATAGTTCCCTTGGTTACCATTATCATATTCATTATAATGAGTATCTCTGTAATTATGATCTTGTTGACTCCAAGACGGATAACCCTGATAGTTTCTATAATTACTTCCTCTACGGAAATTCCTATAATTATGACCACCCCTGTGTCGAGAGCTATCAGCTCGTCTCCAGTTCTTTGAAGAAGAACCCTGAAATGATTGGTTACCTTGGTTTTGATAACTATTATGGTTACCTTTTTTATCAAATCTGTTTTGAGGTCCCTGAAATCTGTGTGAATAATTGGGATTGTATGGTGTTGCTGAAGCAACTGGCATACTCTCCTTAATCTTAGTGTTGCCAAAAGTCACGTCGGGGTGTGCAGTGACATATTGGGAACATATTCTTCCATTTCTTTTAGAGATTTAGGTTTACGCTCATGTATAAATTGAAGGAATGGTTTGTTAACACATGACATAATCTTATCTCTGAGCAACAAATCCATAAGTCCTTCATACGTTTTTTCTGTTTTGGAAAGCTCAGTCCAACGATCAACTGTGAGACGTGCCTTTGCAGTGAATTCTGAGAATTCTACACCTGTCTCAGGCACCATCGTCTTAAACAAAAGGCGATAGCCTTCCTCACTTAGCTGGTATTTTTTTATCAAAGCCGCCCTAATGACATCATAATTATCCTTATCTGCTTCTCCTACAAGGCATAATCTAGTCAAAGATTCACCTTTCAAGTTTTCTGCTAATTGATTAGCGTATTGTGATTTATCCACATTATGTGTACGACAAGAACGTTCAAATCTATCCAGCCAGAATGTAATATCGTCACTGGACTGATTGAACGGTGGAACCTTAACCTTGTAAGTAGAAGGTTTACCATTACCACTAGATGCCTGATTAACATTAATCATACTTGTCAATCTCAATTTCTCTAACTCAAATTCATGTTCTCTTATTGCTTTTTTTTCTTCAGCCTCTCTGTCTAATCTTTTTTGTTCAGCTTCCCTGTCTAATCTTTTCTGTTCAGCATCAGTTTCTCTTTCTAATTTTTTTTGTTCAGCTTCAAATCTCCTTTGCTCCACCTGCATCTGCAATTTCTTTTGTTCAGCAGCAGCCTCAGCTTCTCTTTCTAATCTTTTCTCTTCAGCCAGAGCTTTTCTCTCTTCCGCAGCAGTTTTTTTCTCTTCTGCAGCTAATGCTTTGTCATATTGAGCAACTGCCCATTCTTCTAAATGTTGACCAGTCTTATCAAGGGATTTCCCTTGTGTAATGAAGTATTCTAATGTAGACATGATGTCTAACAATAATACTAATCACTTGAACCAATAATAATACCACTAGTTCTTAATGACTTGATTAATCAGTACACTATCCCAATATCTGTGGGTCACAAGCCTTAATAAGGTCTTGTATAACAGTAATAATAATCAAGTACTGGTTTATACCATAATCCAAGTGCAGTGCACAGGCAATTGTGTCTTATGAAATATACCTATATAAAACATATGTCAACCAACAGAATACATAAAGTACAAATAGGACTGACAATACGAAAACGTTTGCAGAAATCAAATAAATCAAATAGGGAAATCAATGAAAATAATCACTGAATCTGCAAAGAATAACAACACAAATGACGTCACAGTATATGAATATAAATTGTGAATAGAACTGAAAGATAGAAAAGGGTAGACCAACAAATTACAAACAAAACTAAAGAACAAAGAAATATTACAAAAATAACAATAATTACAGACTTCACAGCTAACACAAAAGCAACAGTTGTCGCAAGCAAATTTTCAATCAAGAAAATTGCACCTATAGAAAACGCCCACAACGGACCCTCTATGACGTGGGATATTCTGTTGTGAGGACGCCGCCCAACCTTAAACACAACCCGCTGACATATAAACTAACATACTATACAAACAAATAACATGTAACATATCATAAATACATATATCATGTGTGTAATGTGTTGCAAAATAGGCTCAGTTTTACAATAATGGCAAAGTTATTCTTGTAAAATAAATAAACTGCCACTTTATTGAAATATATATTCTGGCCTTAAATATTAAAGTTCATATATAGAAAACAAGAAGATCCATCGATGAAAATAGGACTTCTTAGTTCAATAATACTGTCTTCCTGTTAACATTGACAAGAATTGATCCAACTGTTCTGTGAAACTCTGTAATGTCTAATGTAAAAATGTCAACAACGCTGACCTACATACTGCATTCACTTGACAGGTCACGTGACGAAGTGTTGACAAAGAGCAAACCAATACTGCAAGTGTGTCGTATCAGCCACAGGAAACGGTCTGGTATCGGTAATCTGTTGACTTCTGAACTTCTGCGAGGTCAAACCCAGAAAGCTGGTCCACCAGTTGATAAGAATCTTTTTCTTATTAATGATGTCCACCAAATGATAAATATAAGTGGATGGAAGCAGACATCATCATCATCAGTTGATAAACTCTTAATACAAGACCCTTGCCCTGAGCAAGAGACATGCTGAGAAATCTGAAGCTCGCTCGAACATCACCAGAGCTACATGCTGTGTTGTTGTATTGCTTGTGGTTTGAGTATAGAATGTCAACTTGATCTACGCAGTGGTGTGTAGACATAGATGGAGTGTATAATGTGCGAATGATAGGAAGAGTTCGTGGTGTTGACAAATGTTCTTTTCTCACACTCATGTATGGCTGGAAGTCATCGACACCAACGACTGTGTACCTTTACTAAAGTTTAATTGGACGTACACACTCGACAGCACAGATAGTGACAAATCACAGGTTGGCATAATACATCATGGTACAGTGGATAAATGGTCTTGCAATGTTATGTTACATGGGCACTCATGTAGAATAATAGTATAATGGACTGTCAGTAGCCAAGCACTCAGTATTGCCCATATATATATATCAACTGAGTTTACTGACAAAGCACGTCAGATTATAAACAATATCCAAGATGGCTTCTAGACCTAATCTCGTCTAGCGAAGATTCTTTAACATAATGTTCAGCACAGTTTTTTCATATAATTATATTGAACCGCTAGCAATGGGTTCTCATGTGTAGCAGTGATCTCTGGACTAATCAAGCGATAATACGGGCATCCCTTTTCTCTTCTTGAAAGTCACTACATGTTTGGTTCCAAGATGGCTTCACTCGTGAGCTGTCACTCACGTTTGGATACAGATAATGAATCTGTCCTAAAGTTAGTCATTCATTAAACATTTCATTGCTCTGTAGATTTGATCATGAACAATTGACTGCATTCTACAGGATATAGTGCTGCTAGGAATCAGAATCGTTTTTTTCATCTAGTTAGATGTATCCTCTCAGACGTACAAATCATCCCTATCGAAAAACGGTGGCTTCGTACGAGAGTTCAAAAGAGTATCTTTATTACCTTGGTTTTCAGAAATATGATTTTGCCATTCCTTGGCAATAAGAATGAACACTGGGGTAAAGCATACACGATAGGTCTAGATGACTATCACTTTCCCCAAAAACCACTGAGATCACTTTTTTCCCGGCGTCCAGCCGACATAGAAAAAACACAGCCCATCATCAGGGCGAAGCCAAAACACACCTCTCTCGCGACACATCCGCCGAACAGCCTTTGACCTCTCTAGAGACAACAGAACATATAGTTCGACTTAGATATGTAAAGATATACAGATATAAGACAGATTCGTCCTACACAGACAAACAATACACATAAATTCAGGCCAAAGATATTCTGAAGCAAGAACAATCTATTACTACCCAAACAAAGAATAAATCGCAGTAAAACTGGATTCATCCGCGGAGTTCGATCGAAAGAGACGGCACAACTTTCAAGGGAAGTAACTCAATAATGACTTTCCCTTAAGCACTAAAAAATATCTATTTTGTTTACAAAATATTTGCGAACATAACAAGTATACCAATGTATACCGTGTTGACTCTTGCACATATCATATTTGATTAGCATCTTGTAGAGTAGAAATGTGTGATAAGACTTCTTATCTTACTTGGATAAGGTAAAATTAAAATCAAACAGGACATTAAAAAAAAGGAAAACCTGAAGTTTTTTCTACCTACACTACTGACTTGTACTAGAGTTGATATTTTTTGTAGGGACGGACGGGGGGGAGGGGGGACTACACAAAAAGTGTAAGCTAGTAAAGTTGACCAAATTAACAGATCCACAGAAACAAAATCATTCTCCGCTCATTGACAATTATTATTTAATGATTATATTTACAACTTACTGATCACGCTAAGGTACCATGAGCTGTAGATACAATAATTTTTATGTGGGGGTTCCCGTAGACCTGTAAATTATTTCAAGGGTTCCTCGGGGATAAATAGGTTGAGAAAGGCTGGTCCATTCTATTCCAGCACACCTTGATCATTTAAACTCATCATTAACGCTATGCTTTGTCTGCTACGGCATTGTGTGTGTGCGTGTTGTGGCAATGCCCCGCCTCTGTTGTTTTAGTGTTTTGATTGTGTCTGTGATAAAATATAGCCTGTGTGTTATTGCACCTGGACGTTTATGAAGTACAACTAAACTGTCCTAATCTATTTTATCTTTACCTGTAATTTTGAGGATTCACTGTTTTTTTTTTTTTTTTTGGTTTTTCTTTTAACTGGAGGTTTTGATTCACGATTTTACAATGGGCATGTGCGCAAAGGGAGCTAATTAGTCAAGTTAGAAGAAAGCAGTCGACTGTCTTCGGGGATGTTATGAGAAGAAGAAAGATTGAATATGTTGTGACAAAATGAACGATTGAAGGAAAAAGAAATAGAGGACGACAAAGATAGAAGATACTGGACAGTTTGATAGCATGGCATGAAAGAAGACAACAATAGAATTAATGACGAGTACTGGAGTCAGAACGTTGTGGAGAGACATGATCACCTACGCCGGCTGGTAAAGTACTTGAAGAGACTAGAGGTGTGAACGATTGAGTTGAGAGATTCTCAGCAAAACTGTGCTGATTATGAAGTTACATGGCACTGAACGTGGCATTCAAGCTACATTTATTGCTAAATGCTGCAGTTTATTCCTGGACTGAGAGACACCTGAGCATTTTGTTTGGATTATCGACAGGCATTACCATCGATCTGTGTCGTATGCACGTAATATTATACTGGTGGTCAATAGATCGATTACTATTTTCTTATTGATCGAACACTTGAAGGACAACAGAAATATATTATTTAATATATGCTTTGGCATTATCTGTGATAACTTCTCACATTCATTATTCGTTCACTTACTCATTCGCCAAATTATGGAGTGTTTCACTAAGTGCTTCACTAACTAACTGACATTGTTATGAACTCTTACACTAATTTTTTCACTCGATTTATCAGCTAGCACGGTGAAGCCCTGAAAAAGACTAATTGGTCCCATAACAAAGACGAAAATTAAAACCTAGTGTTGTGAACAAAACAAGGTAATGGGAAATAAGTTAACGAAGATACAAAAACACAGATCATATATCTACTATAGCACGTTTCACTAGCTTTGCCCAACTTCAAAATGCTATATCTCAGCGAATATATAACGCATATAAGTGAAATTTTGTGTGTGAATTTGAAATGGTATAGACCCTATGAATTAAATTTTTCATTAAAATGCGGCCATTGGTTTCAATTTTCGTTTCTTTGCGATATAATATAAAATCCTACTTGCCAACACACATCACACGCACACATATTGAAATGTCTACAGTAAATTATACGACCTCATTTGCACATTTTTGGTTTATCAAGCAATTGGCATGATTTTTGAGTGAAATTGCGTGAAATCGCACTTCTTGAACACAAAATAGTTTATATCCGGTGCTACTCACACATTGCCAATCAGTGGCGTGTCTACAAAAAGTATTGTGTGGTTAACTAGGAAAATGAGTCTGCGAGTACATTTTATGACATTACAGCTAATCACAAATAGGATTTTAAAGTATTTCTGCAATGAAGCTACTCGTGGAAAACTATATCATTCTATTTCAAACCCACAAAAGAGGACTATTCACGCCTTGGGGATAAGCAAACGATCATTGCACCGCTGGATAGCGACATCTGAAATGTCTAATTCCAGTGTTTTACACACGAAAATTAGGCCAAGAGTGGTGGATAATTTTGACAGAGAATTGATCCGCAGAGAAATTTGCAAAAAGTTCACAATAATGAGGCAGTGACTTTAAGGAAATTGAAAATTTGGTTCAGAAAGAATAATGACATTGATATTTCCAAATCTACGCTATGGAGGACTATTAGGAGTTTGGGATTCACTTTTAGAAAATATGTTGGTGGTAGAAACCTTATTTGTGAGAAGCCTCATATAGTTGCAATGAGAAGCAAATATTTACGCGAGGTCAGAGAAATGAGAAGAGATTGTTATGATTTTGTGTATTTAGATGAAACTTGGATCAATGCGCACCACAGTAATGAACGAGAATGGCAATCATCTGATGGGACAACTAAGAGACTAGTACCAAGCAGCAAAGGACAGCGCCTAATAATTGCACATCCAGGAAGCAGCCATCATGGGCTTCTAAATAATACTGAACTCATATTTGTTTCAAAATCCACAGATAATAGGGATTACCATGCAGAGATGAATGGCAAGATATTTCAAGATTGGATTGTGAATCATGTACTTCCTTCCTTGGATAGACCGTGGTGTTTGATAATGGACAATGCCTCATATCACAACGTTGTGGCACCAGAAGATAAAGTTTCTAATTCACCAAGTATTAAAGATGTAATAAAGATTTGGCTGACCATAAACAACATTCCATTCAACGAAATGTCCATGAACCTGAATTACTTGGAATTGTAAAAAAAGACACAGCTTCTACTGCACAGTCGCCAGAGCTGTTGATGATTGATCCTAAGTATTCGAATTCATTAACACTTTCCAGTTCTTCGTTATCAATTTCAATTTCTGGTTTGGTCTTTACTTTGTCTGTTGTCAATACTTTGGTCTTCTTGGTGTTTAGGTATAGATTCTGGGCCTCGCTGTGTTTTTTGGTGGACAGAAGCAATTGTTCAAGTCCTTCTGGGTTGGTCGATAGGAGGACTGTGTCGTCAGCATATCTGATTTCCGGGATCTGGTACCCGCCGATGTTAAATGAGTCAAACTCTGTGTGTTCTTGGTCATCTCTTACATTTCTCATGATATTCTCGGCATAAATGTTAAACAGGTAAGGGGAAAGGGTACAGCCTTGTCTTACTCCTTTCTGTACTTCAAACCATTCTGATGTTTCCCCCTCTATTCTTACGGCTGCCTGTTGTTCTTGGTACAGCAGTGCGATGAGTTGTATAAGGTGGTTTGGAAATCCCATATTTTTCATAATAGCCCATAACTGCTGATGTTGTACACAATCGAAAGCTTTGGTGTAATCGATGAAACAAGTATGTAGGTCAACGTTGAATTCTCTACACTTTTCTATGATGATCCTCATGTTGAATATATGATCTCTAGTGCCTCTACCTGGTCGAAAACCCGCCTGTACTTCGTTTATTTCTGTTTCTAACTTTTGTTGCATCCTTTTCATTATGATTTGTAATAGTATTTTGCTGGCATGGCTTATAAGAGCTATAGTTCTGTAGTTTGTGCACAGTTTCAGGTTGCCCTTTTTTGGCAAGGGTATGTAAATTGATCTTTTCCATTCCTTGGGCCAAATTCCGCTTTGCCAGATCTTGCAGCATAATGCATGGTATATACGAGCGCTGCCTTCCCCTCCTGCCTGTATCATTTCAGCTGTTATTTCATCACAACCAGGAGATTTTCCACTTTTTAAGTGTTTGATTGCGTTCCGGACTTCCTCTATGGTAGGTTCTGGTTCACGTTCCTCTTCATTCATGACGTTGTTATCTGCCGCTTTGTTTATTTCCGTATACATTTCTTGACAGTACTCCTTCCATCTGTTCAGAATATCTTTACGTTCTGTTAGAGTGTCGCCTTTCTTGTCGTTTATTGCTCGAGGTGATGATTTAAAGTTGCTGTTCTTCAATGTTCTTACTTCAGAAAACATATTCTTACTCAATCCCTGTTCGCGCATTTTCTCTATTTTCCTGCAGGTATCGTTTATGTATTGTTGTTTGTCTTGTCTGACTCGTTTTTTAATCTGCTTTGTGTATTCCTTGTACAACTCCTGATTTTCTGTATCTTTTTTGGACTTCATTTTTCTTCTCTCTACCACCAACTTCAGTGTTTCGTCTGAGATGTATTCTCGTCTCTTTATACTTCTTTTAGGAATTAACCTCTGTGCATTTGTAATATAAACATCTCTGATGTTATTGGCAAGTTCATCTGGTGTCATTTCCTCCTGTACTGCCATAAGAATGTCAAATTTATTCTGAATATCGACACTGTACTCTTCTGGTATGGCGCTTGTGTCATAACGTATTACTTTGTCGCTTGTAACGACTTTTTTCAATTTGATCTTGAAGTTTGCAGCAAGAAGTTCGTGGTCGGAGTCACAGTCTGCTCCTGGGAGCGTCTTGATGGATGAGATACAAGATCGCCACCTTTGTTGTATTAAGATGTAATCTATTTGGTTCTTGCTTTTTCCGTCCGGTGACGTCCATGTATATAGTCTTCAGGGTGTTGCATAAAAAGCGTTCTCTCTCTCATTTTCTCTGACACAATCCAGTATTTGTGATGACTAGGTTGTTTTCTAGGCAGAATGTTGTCAAGCGTTATCCTCTCTCATTTCTCTGACCCAGTCCATAACTTACTTTCACTCTTTTTTCATGTTCTGATCTTTCGTTTCCAACTTTAAAATAGCATAGGCATTAAAAATCTCCCATTATTATCCTAATATATCTTGCTTATTTTTGCTTTCTCTAATGCGTGTTGCAGTTCATTGTAAAAATCTTCAATTTCCTGTTCTTCAGCAGCTGCTGTTGGCGCATATGTTTGTATAATTGTGATGTTCTTTCTTTTTCCTTTCAGTCTGATTGTGACAATGCGGTCATTTATGGGATTATATCCTAATAGGGAGGCAGCTGTCCTTTTAGACAGGTAGAAGCGGACGCCGCTCTGACCTCCTCTCTCTTTGCCTGAGTATATGAATGTTCCTCCTGATGGAATCGAAAAGTGTCCCTGGCCCGACCATCTGTGCTCTGAGATGCCCAGGATATCGATGTTTAGTCTTTCCAATCTCGTTCTTCACTATGTACTGTTTTCCTTGGTATAAGCTTCTGACGTTCCATGTTCCTATTTTGATTATTTTTCTAAGACCGATGACATGGTTTTCCGTGGTAACACAGTCAGGCTTTTGGCCGTCATCACGATTACCTGTACTGACGCTGCCAACGATCTCTTCCCCAGTTAAATATGATCTGCCTGGCCTCTCCAATATAGCCAGGGATTATTGGAAGAAAAGTGAGAACCATGTGTTACAAGAGGAAGAGGAATATTGGAAGAATGATGGTTTGTCCTTCATTCAGCCGAGATTGATTTTCAATTTCTCAGAGACATCTGATTATGATTCGGATGAAGTTTAATTTCTTTAAAGATGACCTTACCGTTATTTACAAGCACATTAGAGGAGCAACGTTCCATTATGATATTTATGAACCGCAAAGAGATGATACCCATTGAAATAATTAGATCAAGGAAGGTCCAGTTTGGTAGCGCATTAAATGTCAATGACAAACAATGTCACGAGTATTTCGCATGCAGATCAGTTAAGAAATCATCTTCAACACGTATTCAATTGCAAACGTGATGGCCACATTATTGTAATAGTAGACACGCCTATGCCTAATCAATTCACAGAATCTGTGCATGAAGTGGTAAAATTTCTTTTCTCGATACACAATAATTAGTATGCCGACAAAGATCAAAGGATTTCATCCGTTTATGGGAACTGGACAAGATGCACAGATATAAAGTATATATTTGTTGGGTCTAACCCAATATAACATCGTATGCAAAAAATGGCATTAATACGTTAGACGGTTAATCAGATAATTACATTTGTTTGAGGGCAAAGCTAGTGAAACGTGCTATAGACGACCTTTGTCATGAATCATCAATTTCCTTGGAGCTCTATACAAAGAATGAAGCCACCATTGCAGCTGGTACCCTTCCAACAAGCCTGCATCAAACATACACATGCTATTGTAGTGATACTTTCTATAGCTATTTATTTTACACTATGAGGTTGCCAGTTCTAGGCACGAACTCATATTGGTCACCTTGTACGACATGCATGAGGATTCAGTAGGCCGACTTATTTCTTCGTATATTCAGAGATGCTCGGGACAACAACGGGCTTCGTCACGAATGAGGCGCCACTAGAAAATTCAGTGACTTACCTTGAGTGACGGTTATGCCACTTCCGTGTGTACTTCATGTATAAACCGATACATTGTGATCTAGCAGTCTTTAAGGGGTAAGTCATAACGCATACATCTCGAAGGTATCAACCGAATAATTGTGATAATAAATTAAACCTCGGTACTTCTATTTCGTTGAATACGATTCGTCACATTATATCGCTTTTTAAAGACTTATCAATGTCTGAATGTACCCACCTGCACCATATTTGCAGGTGTTGAGTAAATATTCTCTTTTGTCCAGATGCTACAACCTGAATTCCCCTCGCTGCTAGTTTAGAATTTCAGTTAGATATCTAGCAGAATGACGCACTGAATTATTTAGCTAAGAACTCATACAGTGCTGAAACACTGTAAGGAGTGTATAGTGTTACGGTGTTACACAAGAGTACAGTCAAACTCAAGACGAATTTAATCAGCTGTGAGAGAATGTTACCAATGTAGATAGTAAATGCTGACACAGTAAAAAGACTAATTCTTCACGTACTGTGCTGACTGGGGTTGGCGATCATGTATAAACAGAATTTCCCAGCGCCATGTAGTGTTTATTGATTCTATTGTAGGCTTTCTCCTATCAATTTTTTTAATGACTATTTATACCTTGTCCCGTAGAGTTCCCGGGGTTCTCTGGGGACATAAAACAAGAATAAGACGATTGCTCACTCATGCGTGTCGTAAGAAGCGATTAATATGAGGTTGTACAAGGGCCTGGCAACCTCATCCCATAAAACAAATAGCCACAGTAACTACAACTACATAATCAGTGACATAAGTTTCCTCACGAAGGCCAGGTTCAGTGGTGGATCCATGCTCCATAAGGGGAATGATGATGATGATTTTATAACCTTCTTTTTCAATCTCCTTCACTTTATTTTAAAATTCATATTTGCATGTTATTTCAATTTTTTTTTTGGGGGGGGGGGGGGGGTCTTTTTGGCTTTTTCTCGTCTCATACATGATCAGCACATGTGTGCTGTTAAATAGGTCACCCTAAGCTCGATGACTTCTTGCAGAACATCAGAATTAGTTTGGACATCTAAACTGTTCCATGGAACCTATAACTTTATTCTCTTCAAAGTCAGTGGTATCCCCTTCTTTGATTCTAACTCTTTACCTTTTGCTTCTGTATAATAACAATGACTATGTAATATGGGAGAACATTCTCTCTAATTCTCATAGTCAAAGTTTTCTTTTATCTTGCTTTAAATTGCACCTTCAGAACATTACCGGGACATATTAGTGTAAAAAATACTAGTAGAAGTAGGTGCAAACCATGAAGTAGTAGAAGAAGTAGATGGCAAACATAAAGTAGTAGTTGAAGTAGATGGTCATCATAAATAAGTGGTAGAAACAAATAGAAAACATAAAGTAGTAGTAGAAGTAGATATCAAAAATGAAGTTGCAGTAGATAGCAAACATGAAGTAGTAATGTAAGTAGATAACAAACATGAAGTTGTAGTAATAAAATTATATAGCAAACGTTAGGTTATAGCAGTAGCATATAGCAAACATAAAAAAAATTTGCGGAAGTAGATAACAAACATGAAGTTGTAGTAATAAAATTATATAGCAAACGTTAGGTTGTAGCAATAGCATATTGGAAACATAAAAAAATTTGTGGAAGTAGATAACAAACATGAAGTTATAGTAATACAATTATATAGCAAACGTTAGGTTGTAGCAGTAGCATATAGCAAACATAAAAAGATTTGCGGAAGTAGATAACAAACATGAAGTTGTAGTAATAAAATTATATAGCAAACGTTAGGTTGTAGCAGTAGCATATAGCAAACATAAAAAAATTTGCGGAAGTAGATAACAAACATGAAGTTGTGAAAGAGGGCAATGAAAGAAGAACAAAAAGAGCAGTAGTAGTAATTAGTAGAATCCGTAATAGAAGTTGTAGTTGTAGTAGTAGTTGTAGCAGTAGTAGTAGTAGTTATTGTTGTTGTTGTTGTAGAAGTAGTAGTAGTAGCTGTAGTTGTAGTAGTAGTTGATGTTGTTGATGTTGTCGTTACTATAGCAGCTGAACATGAACATGACGATTAGAACGATGATGGTTATGTTGATGCACACAAACAACACAGATGAGAAAACAAACAAGCAGAACAAAATGAAATGACACTGAGGAAGGATAAATGTATTCATTATCACATGTGAAATGAACAAATGAGCGAGCATAACGATTGTAACAAGCATAAAAGCAAACGATTGTTCATACAAGCAGACAAACCATTAAGCAATCAATAAGAAAACAGAGAATTTTGGCAGAAACCAGAATTCTCATGTTCCATCAATCAACACAACGAGATCTGTTCAATACACATGTCTATATTTGAGATTTTGCTTATCATTTTACCGGGTGATGTTTCCAAACATGTGAAACAAAATGGCGCAATTTTGATTATTTTGTCTAATTCACTAGATTCAATATTTACAGGAAAGCAACATTATGAACAACGAAAACTTAAAAACAGAAACACTCAGAATTTGTTACGTTCAAATATAAAAATGAAACTAGAGAGACGTGCTTAAGTGTACATGTTTGAAACGGGATCCCACATGTTTGAGCAGGGAGCTGGGAATCAGAGGTAAATATTACATGGGGTGTTCTGTCCCAGTTCCAAATTTTGTACTCTTAGTTCCAGAGCTTAAAATCATGCCTAGTTCAGACAGCTAAGAAGTTTTAACAATCCCAGCTAGGAAGTTTTAACAATTCCAGCTTGGAAGTTTTAACAATCCCAGCTTGGAAGTTTTAATAATCCCAGCTTGGAAGTTTTAACAATCATAGCTAGAAAGTTTTAACAATTCCAACTAGGAAGTTTTAACAATCCCAGCTAGGCAGTTTTAACAATCCCATCTAGGAAGTTTTAACAATCCCACCAAGAAAGTTTTAACAATCCCAGCTAGAAAGTTTTAACAATCCCAGCTAGGAAGTTTTAACAATCCCAGCTAGAAAGTTTAAACAATCCCATCTAGGAAGTTGTAACAATCCCAGCTAGAAAGTTTTAACAATCCCAGCTAGAAAGTTTTAACAATCCCAGCTAGGAAGTTTTAACAATCCCAGCTAGGAAGTTCTAACAATCCCATCTAGGAAGTTTTAACAATCCCAGCTAGAAAGTTTTAACAATCCCAGCTAGAAAGTTTTAACAATCCCAGCTAGGAAGCATAAACAATCTTTGATAAAACAAACTTCACTAATATTTTATGGCGCTTTCTTCTTGTCCTGGTTATCGCATTTTATTTTACAATGTTTCACTTAATTTTGCTTGTGTGTGTGTGTTTAAACCAGGGCTATGGAATCGGCAGTAGGAGTCGTGGAGTCGGTCGTTTTTTGGTGGAGTCGGTCTGTAAAAAAATTTCGAGACTTTTGCCAAGGCAGATCCAAGTTTGATCAATGCACACACACACACACACACAAAAGGGTAGGGGGCGCTTAACAATATTACAATAACATTTCAAAGTAGTAGTTTATTATTAACTTAGTTAATTTTAAGCAACGGAAGTAAAAGGTACCTTGTGAAGTTTTTGAAGTAGAGCGTTAAAAACAAACAAAAAAAGTCTTCTGGTGAATAAATTAGAAGGGGAAAGAGGCTGCTAATTCTAAAGGTACCAGGTTCGGTTCCCAGTACAGGGAATATATTTGACGGAAATTATTTTCAGAACCAGTGGGACCTAATGTTATACCCCCCCCCCCCCTCCCCGATCTCATGGATGGGAGATCGGATGGCTAGCCTTCTCGGATAAGGGAGAAAAAATAGGAGGTTCCGTGTGAAAATTGCGCACGTTAAAAATCCCTCGGTAGCTGCAAATCGGAAAGAGTAGGCCATAAGGCAGCCTGGCAAAATTTAAAATTTAGGAATCCTATCCACCACAAAAATATTTAAAGAATGTCTGATTCCTGCATACACACATTAGGATCCTCACCAGTGCTACGGAGTTCATGCACTGTGCTGATATAAGTGATATGACATAATTTGTGCGCTCTCTTTTCATCTCCGGCAGTTTTGAACTACATTTGTTGTGCGTATTGAATTAGGTGCATTATTCTGCTGTTAGCTCTCTCTTTTTCACTACTGTCATTGTTCACGTTTCATGCTTCGATACATGGCAGGGCCAGACAAGCGTATCGCCCATCCCTGAGAGATTAATTGAGTCCCTAAAACGTTATAATACCACACTTACTCCAGATAAATACAAGCACGATATGTTTGCTAAGATTGCATAATTACGTACTTAAACTCGACAGGAAAAAAGTAAGAAGTTGTAACGTAAACATTACCAAGACTTGTCGGATGTAGCAACTCCATATACGGAGGATAACTGTTTGACATTTTCAAACGCATGAGTCATACAAAATCCCGCATGAGGAAAATTTTCATAATATGAACTTTGAATGTATTGGCTGGCTTCTGAGGCGCTAATAAACAACCGCGCTGATTGGGAGTTTGTCATAAAACTCCAGGTGGAAGCGTGGGCCAGGAACTTACGATATAACGTAGGAAAAGTTTGACATACGGTACTGCATTCCTGAAATCGTCAGAGTTGATAGCTCGGACATTGCAGAAAAAATAGAGTCAGGATTCTGAATTTTTAGGAACCGAAAAACGTATTTGAGCATCTTTTATCCACTGGAAAAGAAAACTCACCAATATTAATACGGAACCGGACTCCTACAGAAACTCTCACAAGTCACAGATGAATTTTAGAATAAGAAATAATATCACAGACGTGTGTTTGAGGCATCTGTGTTAAGTTGTCAAGACTATTTACCTGAGCAAAACGTCTAAGATTTGCCTAGTTACTAGGGTGAGTTAAACATATTTTTATACTTTGAATTTTACTGGTTCATACTAGCTAGGAGTGTTAAAGATTCATACGAGGCTGGCAACCTCAGCATGTGAAAAGGATACATTCATGAACCACCACAGCAAGTACTGTTGATTGCTTCATGCTGCTTCTCACGGAAGAATCAAAAGCAGAGGTAATCCCAGACTCCATGTGGAGAAAGGGAGTGGATGATGATGACATCATATGTATATTATCATTTGTAATGAGTTGTATGTATGCTTAAAGTAGTTCCTTCAGGCACAAGCCACTTGCCGCTGTCCAGGTGAAATGTTTTCATTACATTAACTAAAAGAATGATGATTTCTCATCACATCCCCTGAGTAATATGATATACATTCAGGGAGAGTACAAATTCTGATTAAAAAATTGGTGACGGACAGCGAGGAAAGGCACCTGATCTAAATCAGGAAAACAAATATTTAGCAGCGGAATGTGTTATTTTATTCCCTCTGTAGTGAATTCGAATCTGTATGACAACACGCTCAAAATTTCCCCGCTCAAAAACTAGCTATAATATTTGAATCTAAAAATAACTATAGTATCTGAAGCAGTCTAAGAACCCAGTTAAATTTACCGCTCAAAATGTATCTAGTGTATTTGAATTTGTTTAGGAACCAAGTCAAAATTTTCCGCCCAACAAAAATTATCTAAGAGCATAGTACAAATTTAACAACCAATCATAGTGCTTCTTTTTTTTGGTAAGGATAAAGAAACCTTTTTGACTTGGTGACAATACCTATTTTGTGTTTTTGACCGAACGAAGATATTTTATTTCTTAACAACTAAAGATAATTAAACTGGAAGAGATATCCCGACTTATAGCGCTGATATTGCTTAACACACAAGCATAAAGATTCCCTCATATAAAATTTTATTGACATAGAAAAATTGATTTTAGTGAGATTTTCCTATCAGGGTAATGCCAAAATTAATTACTTAAAAATTACCCAGATTGAAATGCAAAAAATTACTAAAGGAAAACCCTATAGAACGATAGAGAGCAATTGGCCGTTTAATTATCACTTTTGATAATTAAAATCGGTCAAATAATAACTGTAATATAAAAATATTTAAAATTAGTCAGATTATACAAACAAGCTCAGAATCGCATAAATCACAAGTCTCAAAATAATTTTTTTGACTGTGTTTCCGATTGGGCAAGGGTAGTTCTATAAATAGTAACGAGGACGTATGATCTGGGCCACTCGATTTGAAAATCTGCACCTAGCTGACAGAATCTAAAAGACAGTAACGACCAAGTCTTCGCCTTCTGATCTGAGAGCAGCTCTAGATCACTTTGAGGGCCAGTTCAGCTTGTGTGTGTATATATATATTTGTCTGAGGGTAAGAAAGATATATATATATATATATATATATATATATATATATATATATATATATATATATATATATATATATATATATATATATATATATATATTTGTATCTTTTGTTAATTATTGACCTGGGTTTAGCCAGACTATGTGTTCGAATGCTAAGTAGAAAGTGAAACTAATCTGTTTTGCCATACTGACCCATTTATGAACGTGTGTAATTTTGCAGACAGGTTCGAAATGGAACAATTTTGTGTATAGTGTTTGCAAATGTGGTACAAATTACGACAGTAAGTGTTAGTAGTGATTTAAATTAGTATTTTCTTCTTGAAGTGACACACTGTTCAAAGATCATGTGATAGACGTACAGGAAAGGTTAGAATGAAGTAATCAATATGTTACATGCTGTTTTGTACTTAACCTGATTATCGTACGGAAGCCAAGCATGGGCTAAGAACACTAACATTGAATCAGTAAAGAAAGAAAAAAAATAATCACAGGGAATTGATTGTAGAAAAGAAATTATATGTCCTGTGCTAACTGGTAGCGCATTATCTGAAAAGGGTAAGCTGTGATGTCCTATTTGTATGTGTGGGTTGAAGCAAATACCTACATAGAATATGGTTATCCTTGATTCCAGGTTCGGTGTCAGTATTATAAAGACATCACTGGCCATTGTTACGGAAGACTACTGGAGAACATAGCTCTGCATATATCAGGCGCTCTACCCAGCAGTATTTTCCTCCAGAATGTGCTAATCGTGTGGTCCTGAGTTGTGAAGTGACTATCAGCAGCAACCAAAAAGATAAGTCACCACCCGAGGCCACTGAAGCTTATCCAATAGAATCATCTAAGTTGAAAACTAGACAGCAAATAGCATACCTTTCATGATGCAGTCTAAAGGACATACCTTAGAACAGTAAACACCTACATCATATTGACAGTGAGATTGAGTTTACAGAAGAACATAACGTGAAATTATTTATCCCTGTGAACACTAAGGGAGAGATTGCCCAAGTTATTTAATTTTACCTGTAAATATTATTTCAGTTCTTTTGAGTTTTCCTGCCCGGATAAAAATATTATGGTGCAGGATAATTAAAATTGTACATAAATTTCATACAGTCTTGTTTAATAATTTTATTAAAGTTAAGTTCTGTTTGGAATTAATAACTATTATAATAACAAATTTTCCCCTAGACGAATTAGTCAAAATAAAACAAAACATTCAATCTGTAATCTTTGTGGGATCACAAGAGGTAGCAGTTAGGGACTCATACTACATCATCATCATCATTCTCTGGGAACTTACATTGCTTGACCCCACCTTGATGTCTATACACCCTTGCTCTTTTCAGAGAAGGGGGTATTACTTATAAGACCAGTCTCTTATCTGGCACTATCCTGATATCATCTGATACACCTATTTGTCCAGGATATTCCATATTTTAGTAATATCAAAACCTCTTATGACACCCTCTAAAGTTGGTGGTACGGATTGGAGAAACCATTTGAGGTTCTACTCACGTTACCAGCAGCAAGCCACCTCAAAAGACTATATTTTCATCTCCCAAACTGAGATCTATGATGAACCGTAATTTCTAACAATTACAGTTTCATATTTATTAACATTTGTTTCAAAGTAAGTGAGCATTTAATTTGTATATGTTGATTTTGACAAATTCATTGTTGAATTAATCATTACAGAGGGAAAGGCATATGCATGATCCAGAACCTCTAGTATATATTCATTAATATATATACAAATCTATATCGAGCTAATAAAAGGAATTTCGCTGAATTAAATCAGCGGGGGCGGGGACGGGGGGGGGGGGGGGGGGGGGGGCTTGAACCAGCAAAATCATTTGTATCCATCATCACAAAAGGCGGCGGGTCAGATACAAAGTTAACGTTCTAAAACTCATTCAGCATTGTTCTTGACTTCTGAAATATCTTGTGAAACTCCCTCAAGGTAGAAGCATCATTATCCTTCTGTCAACACCATTGTCAAGAGTAATCTTGTGCAAAGGTAGGCACCTTTGAAAACCCACATTAGATACTCTAGGTTTCGGCCACCGTTGGACAAGGGAGGAGATCGGAGCACTTATGGATTTGTCCGTGTGCAATGAAGATGGTCCTTAAAACCAAACCCAAACCAAATCAGTAGCACGCGACAACACACAAGAAGGTCATTGTAGAGGTTCTTTCTTCATGAGTCGTTGTAACTGACAACCAGTATTACGCGAATGGTCCATTTTTAAACAATGTGATATTTAGTCCAATAGAAATCCAACAGAGAGAGAACATATCAATAAATGCCAAGACTGTAGTGCAGTATACAACTCGTTGTTGGAAAGTTCATTCAATTTATTGGACATAACACGGTTGACGAGAGGACAACATATGATCTTGACGACTGACGATTAACGTTGAACAAAGACGGAAAATACGTAGAGTTCATGTTTACAATCCAATTAGTCCTTTCTATGCTAGAATTCTTCTTGCAATCAAGGACAGGGCATATGGCATTCATATCATAGCATACAAATTGAAGATGAGGCAGTTAACATTATAATGTCACATTCCAGTGTCCTGTGACCTTGGTAATGACAGTGAGATCCTCATTATGTTTCCGTACATCTAAGGTCTCATTCATAAGTATGTCCTATTACTGTACTGGCCTCATGATTGATCATCATAGAATAACTGCATACATTCCTATCACAGACTTTCTGGGCGTATAACCTTAATTTATAGATAATATTTGAGTCACCTCTGCTATAAGCCGAAACTATTCCAGACGGCCGAATAATGACTCACTTCAACAAAATCCAAGTTAATCCCCGCCAATCCCTTTCTAGGCTAGTCGGCTTTCAAATAAACTACATTCTTCAAACGGGAAACCATTTTGGTACCGACATGTCACCGATTCCAACTAGATGCTCGTGTTGAATAAAATTCTAATAAAGTTATTATAATACTTGCGTTCTCCTCAGAGAAATCACGCTTACGTGGCTGATCATCGTCCACATCTTCTCAACAGAAGGATGGGTCATATAAATATAACTTCTGCCCGAAATACGGGTTTAAACTCCACAAATCATGGGACTGATTTTGGAAACTCAGCTTGCTCAACCAAGTTATGACGTCGACTAAATGTTTGGCAACACGTGCGTACCGAATAACAACAATTAATACTATCATATACGCAGATGCGCAATGTTTTAACATGGTAGGACCACAGATCAATGTACCTGAGACTACCAATATGTTAAAACCTGTTACGGACTAAGAAAGTCCGTTACAGCCATACACATATGTATATGCATGTATGTGTGTATGTACGTTCTGTGATATATTAAGCATAGAATGTAAGTTTGGGGTTCTCAAATTACGAAAATGAAAAACCAGGAGACATTTACTGGTGCTGCTAAGCCTTAGGTAAGATGTATATTTATCTGCCTTACTTTAGGCTAAACAAAACAAGCAAGACGGCGACTTCCGTAAGTTAATTCATCATGAAATGGCAGGAACACATTTTTCAGAGTATACAATCATGACATTTGAGTCAGAGTTAATAATCATCACAAATATATCGGCAGAGGATATACTCTATGGAACGATATGGTACCTGATGCGTGATGCCATATGATGATGGATGGTATCCGCATGTCTGGTTTTGTGTAGTGTGCAGATGTGTTCAGTCAAACAATGTTCATACAAAAATAACAGGGCAATCCACATAGGACGTCAGTAAACTCACGACGTATAAAGTCAATGATTCTTGTAACAGCCGTTGACGTTTTTCTTCATTATTTATTGTGGACGCCACAGTGACAAAATGGTTACGCGAATATGTAGGCACATCAAACAGTCATTATCACAGCAACATTCAATACAGCAATAGACGGTAGACAGCATTACAATGATGAGTCAGATGCATGTTATATTTCATAGTGCTGTAAATGTAGTCAGGTGAAAAACTCCATCCTTTTCTATAACAGCCAGGAGATAACCAGATGTATGAGATCAGTTCACTCTCCTTAGTCTGACTTCAGCAAGACAGACACGTCTGCCGAAGTATAAATAATGTCCTCAAAAATATCCTCTAGATAATAAAGGTTTTCCAAACCTAGTTCATTTAACAAAGTAGCAAGTAATGGTCCTTGGGACATGCATCAACCGATGCAGTACAATACAGCGACATGTGAGCTGGGAAAACATCTCGTGACGACGACTTTCGAAGACAGGCTATGAATCGAAATCGCTCACGACCCAAAATCGATAGAGTTAATGAAAAGTCAATTTACCTTGCCTTCAGGAAATACACAGAAATATCACGCCTCCCGACATGTGGGAAACACTAGAGGTATTATCTCGAATAAACGAAATATCCATTAAGAGGACTACACATCCCTGACAGAACAAAAAAAAGCGGAGATCCCCTCTTCAACGAGGCATCTCTTTCGCCATTCAAATCGCTCACTCCACTAGTGGTGGGCGGAAACCGATCGACCAAAAAACAAGACCAGTCATGCGCAGTCCAGCGCAAAAAGACCACAGCTCAAAACTTAACTGCATTCAATACCAACGCGGGAAGACAAATGCTTACCGAGAAAAGTGACTATAAATTTCAAGCAGTTGTTGCCCTTGCGTTATAAAATAGATATTGTAATAAAACGATGTTGCGAGAATTTATCACGCAACATATCACCACCTCCTCCCGATAAAAAAAAAATGTGGAACATATTTTTTTTTTTTAAATATCAAAGAGCATGCGATAAGCGGCTCAAAACGCACGAATTATGCGCTGATAATTAATTAAATTGCCTAACATGAGGCTAAATATAGAGTGTCTGGTGAGGATATACCTCAACAGAAAAATAAATATGTCTCAAAAAATATTCACATCGGGGAGGTGTCACCAACACACATCACGTTAGCATGTAAACACAATATACGTATGCAAGTTACCATAATCATCATTAAACAGCATACTCTAATATTGTCTTTAAAAATGGATGTACAAATCTGATAGGAAAATTTAAATAGTACATTCTTTGACATGTAATGACATAAGTACATAGTAAAGTTAAACTACATGACGATCCAGGACATATGCTCTGGTATTCCGAGGGTAAGTACACAATCTAGAACTCGTCATGCTTGATACTAGTAAGGTAAGTCCTCAGCTCAACAATGACATTCTGAGAAAGTACAAGCAATATAATGCTAATTAATAACTAATATGCTTCATAAGGTACAATACATTATTAATAATTGTGGCTGTTTAGTAAACTAACGGCCCTTATATTAACTACTCAGTCCTCCTCTATCATCTTAAAAAACGAACAGAAGAAGATGACAACAAAGCACGATAGTGTGTACATATAAAGTAAGTACAGATGTGCTAATCTATTGTAGAAATATAGGTGTGTTATGACTCTGTAATATATGGAAATATAGGACAGAAGTATTAGTTGGAGTCATGTGGACATCTAGACAAAATGTCAGCCATCACATTATCCGCACCACGGATAGCTCGTACCGTGAAGTGAAAAGGTTGAAGAGCTATAGCATATCGAGTGGATCTCGAACTCTTCAAATTCTTAGTCTGAATAGCTGTAAGAGCTTTCTGATCAGTCTCTAGAATGAAATGTGCGCCCAGGAGGAATCTTTGTAGCTTTAGAATTGACCAAACCATCGCTAACAACTCACGGTCTAAAACCGAGTAGTTCCTCTCTGCCGCATTTAGTTTTCTAGAAATGTACATAACAGGATGCAGAGTATTTGCATATTCTTGCATCAGTGCTGCTCCAATCCCAGTGGATGAAGCATCACTCCGAAGAACAAAAGTCCTATCAAGAGTAGGTAATCTTAAGATGGGAGGAGAAGAAAATATATTCTTGATTTGGTCTAGTGAAGATTGGCATTCTTCAGGCCAACGGACCAGATTAGGCGAACCTTTCTTCAACAATGTTGAGAGAGGTGCCATGATCGAAGATAAATTTGGAATAAATCTCCCATAAAATTGAATTAAACCTAAGAGACTCCTAACTTGTTTCTTCGTTTTAGGAACAGAGATGTTCAGTATTTTGGAAGTATTGTGGTCTTCTGTCTTCAAGAGACCATGACCAACACGATGACCCAGGAAAGAGATTTCACCAAAACCAACAAAAGCTTTAGAAGGTTTCGCTGTCAAATTATTCTCACGTAGAGTGGACAGTAAGTCATATAACCCTAAATAGTGATCTTCCCAGGTATCACTGAAGAGACAGATGTCATCTAAGTATGCGATGACATCCGAACGATGTGACAGAATTCGACGCATCATGCGAACGAAAGTGGCAGGGGCGTTCATGAGACCAAAAGGCATAACATTCCATTGAAATAGACCCCTAGGTGTAGAAAAAGCAGTAAGAGGTTTGGCATGCTCTGCTAAAGGCACTTGCCAATAACCTTTAGACAAGTCAAGTTTAGTGAAGAATCTAGAATTAGAAAGTCTAATCAGTAGATCTTCTAACAAAGGCATCGGTTCAGCATCGAACTTTGTGACCTGATTCAATTTGCGATAATCAACACAAATTCGTATGTTCTTATCCTTCTTCCGGACAATAACCATGGAAGAAGAATATGGTGAAGTCGATGGTTCAATTATATTTAATTGAATCATTTCATCCAATTCCTTTTCCACTTGCGACTGAAAGTGTATAGGAATAGGATAAGGCCTAACCCTAATTGGATTATTGTCGGTAAGAATTATGTCATGTTCTGTGACATCTGTGTGTCCAGGAATGTCAGTGAGAACATCCTGAAATGTTTGTAACATCGACGAGACTTGTCGATGTTCGTCACCAGAAAGATTAGGAGAAACAGAAACGTTTTTCCAAGATTCCGTAGAATGTAATGGAACCACTGGAAGGGGAAGATTAACATCAGAGAAGGTAGATTCCTCATCCTGTATGACAGACAGGGATGAATAATGACCGTGAGGTGCAGGAGCATCATCCGTTGCCTGGAAAATAGGCAGCAAATAGTCCGGACGTTCGTGAAATTCCGAAAGCATGTTTATGTGGAAAGTTTTATGCTTTCCATCAATATCGACCACATAGTCAACATCGGAAATCCGAGAGACTATTGCATACGGACCTTTCCATGCAATAAGAAGTCTATTTTCCCTACTGGGGAGTAGGACGAATGCTTTGTCACCTGGACAAAGTTGTCGTAGACATCTATTCTTGTTAGCAAACTGTCTTGCCTTCTCTTTAGCAATTTCTGATGAAGCAGTTGCTAGCTTACATGCCTCAATGATCTTTTGTCTAAGAGCAATGACATACTCATATGAGGATTGAGTTTCATCGCTAATATCATCGGCAGTGATGAGATCGTGTAATAAAGACATAGGGCCGCGTGGACGCGCGCCAAAGACAAGTTCGAAGGGAGAAAATCCTGTGTGTTCATTAGGGACTTCTCTATAGGCAAAGAGAGCCGCGGGTAAAACCCTGTCCCAATCTTGAGGATGATCTTCAGTTATCTTACCAAGCAAAGTCTTGAGCGTTCTATTCAGACGCTCAACTAACCCATTAGACATAGGATGGTAGATACTACTGAGAGATCGTTCAATATGTAAGGTAGACATTACCTGTGACATAGTGTCAGATATGAGTTGAGTGCCATGGTCTGACAATATTTCTCTGGGGAACCCCAAGCGAGAAAATATCAACCAAAGAGCATCTGCGATATCTGTAGTAGATATGCTCTTAAGAGGAATAGCCTCTGGCCAACGTGTGCACATATCGACACATGTAAGGATAAACTGATGTCCTCTGGCCGACTTGACCTTAAAAGGGCCAATAATATCTATGGCCATTTTCTGAAACGGCCGAATAGGAATGTCAGCAGCCTGGATAGGCGCAGCATGTCGTGGTCCTCTAGATTTGACCTCCTGACATACCTTGCATGATCGGCAGTAAATACGAATGTCCTTATTGACAAAAGGCCAAAAGAAAGCCGCAAGGACTCTCGACTTCGTACGGGAAAAACCCATATGTCCAGCACATTGCGAGTCATGAGCATGTTGTAATATTTGCACTCTCATGCTCTTGGGAACAAGAATTTGCGAATGTGCCGACGTAGTCGAATCTTGTACCATACGTACAAGTACGCCGTTTCTCATTGCAATCCAAGATTTTCTATTTGTATCCTGATTCGGATCACCTTTCTTCGCAAGAACGAAGAATTTTTTTAAAGAAGGATCTTCTTCTTGCAATTTTATGAAAGAGTCACGAGTGATTACTAAGTGACTATCTTGGCTATCAACTTCATTATCACTATTCAGTGAAGTTTCGGGTGTTTGTAGAGCTTGTGCTCTTGTAACTACTTCATTTGTAGCTTGCATGTTATTATCTTCCCAAGCAGCAATCTGCTGTGGGGTACACTCCCTAACTCCGTGAATACGACCAATAATAAGGTCCGCAATAGGATTAGGTAAGAGACAAGCATGCACATCTCCAGTAAAGAAAGGAGTGGCAATGCGAATTACAGCAGTAGGATATTTTTCTAGAGTGCCGCCAAATGTGACACATTTAATAACCCTTCCTGTAGCACAAGATGGATCTACAAGCGATTGTCTAACACCAATAGTGGTGCATCCGGAATCGAAAAGTAGTGAGACCGGAGTATCATTAACAAGACCCTTATGTAGAATTAAAGAACCCCTCCCGTCATGCGCAACAGCAGCAGGAAGAGCGGGAAGTGGGTGACCACAACTCAAAGTAGTTATGGTACCCGGTTCGAATAAAGTACTGCATTGGGGGCATTTGTTTGCTCTCTCAAAGTCAAAAGCAGAACTAGTGACAGCGCCAAAGTTTTTACTATCAACAACATGATTACAGGCTCCCTCAGTTTCCTGTTGTACAGCATTAGCCTGCTGATATCTCTTTTTTTTGTGTTGAGATCTACCCCGACTATTATTACCTCTGAAGTTATCAGAGTTATTATTATCTCTGCAGTTATTATTGTCTCTATTGTAATTGTTATCCTGGTTCGAATTCCAGTTTCCACGATTACTATCATGTTCACATTGATGCGAACATCTATTTGTTTGGTTCTGAGGTCTTCGGCAGGAATAACCTCTATTACCATATCCTCTTTTGAAATGCTTATAATTATTAGGGTGATAGTAACGAGTACTATCAGGTTGTCTCCAATTCTTAGAAGAAGAATCACCATGAAATTGATTTCCATGATTTTGACAGAAATTACCGCTACTCTTTCTATCAAAATTTTGTTGGAATCTACGAGCAAAGTTTTGGCCATACGGAGCTGCCGAAGCAACTGGTAAACCTTCTTTCACCTTAGAGTTACCCATGGTTATGTGTGGGTGCGCAGTTACGTATTGGCAACAGAAATCTTCCATTTCTTTTATTGTTTTAGGTTTACGTTCATGAAGGAAAGCAAGGAAAGACTCATTGACAGACGACATGACTTTGTCTCTAAGTATTAAGTCCATAAGTCCTTCATAAGTTTTTTCCGTCTTAGATAGTTCAACCCATCGTGAGAAAGTAATGCGTATTCTTGCAATAAACTCGGAGAATTCAACTCCATTTTCAGGTAACATGTTTTTAAATTGTAGACGATAGCCGTCTTCGTTAAGCTGATATTTCTTTAACAAAGCGGCCCTGACAACCTCATAATTGTTCTTGTCAGGTTCATCCACCATATTTAATATACTTAGAGCTTTACCTGTCAGTATCCCTGATAACTGATAAACATATTTTGCTTTGTCTATGTTATGAGCTGTACATGCTTGTTCAAATCTGTCCAGATAGAACATTATGTCATCGCTGGAAGGACTAAATGTTGGTAACTTAATCTTAAAAGTATCATTATTAGCCTCATGCTTGTCAATTTCAATTTTTCCAACTCTAAAGCTAAGACCTTTTCTTCATGTTCCATTTTTGCTTTCTCTTTCCTCTCATCAGACTCTCTCTGTAATCTTCTTTCCTCAGCCTGAGCCTCTTTTTGAAGTCTTTCATTTTCAGCTTCTTTTTCAAGTCTTTTATTTTCAGCCTCTTTTTCAAGTCTTTCAGCTTCTAGCTGTAGCTGGAGTTTTCTCTCCTCAGCTTCTGATTCCCTTTTTTGTTTTTCCATTTCCATTTGGAATCTTTTTTCATCCACCTGCATCTGTAGTTTCTTTTGTTCAGCTTCCATTGCTTTATCATATCGAGCAGTTGCAAATTCTTCTAACTTATCACCAGTCTTCCCAAGCAATTTACCCTGCTCAATAAAGTGCTCAAATGTAGACATGTTGTCTAACATATGAGTCCAAAACCTGAAATAATTAACTAATTTATTTCAAACCTAAGTGTAACAAGTCTTAATTAAGCACTTGTATATTCACATCACATTATATTATCCCAGTCTCTGTGGGAAACAAGTCTCCAATCAAAGAACTTGTATATGAAATATCAGCACTCAATTCTTGATCATAAGTGCACTTCTCATTCAATAGTGCACGACACTATTCATCATTCATTTATCATCAGTGTAGTAGTAACAGTGCATTAGCATAGCCCATTAACTAATTACTATAACTGTAAACAATGACTATGTAAACACATGCAGAATGTAAACATTGAAAATGTAAACAATGCAAACAATGTAAACAATAACAATGTAAACAATAACAAAGATCAGGAACAATACAAAAACGTTCGCAGAAATCAACTAAAAATAAAGCAGAAATTAATGAAATATCACAAAAAATGTGACGATATCTGCGCTATAATTAAACAAAATACATGACACCACAGTGTATAAACAAAAATGTTGTATGAAACTAAATTATAGACAAGAGTAGGCTAACAAATACAAACAAATCAAAACAAAACTAAAGAATGCGAAATAATAACGAAAACAATATTAAAACATGTCATCACAGCTAACATAAATAGCAACAGAAGTCGCTTAGCAAATTCCAGTATCGGAAATTTGCAAACCCTACAGAAAACGCTCACAATAGTCGACCTCTATGACGTGGCATAATCTAACGGAGACACCACCCAACCGAGAACCCGCTGAAATATAAACATATAAATATACAAATAAAATATAGACATATAACATATAGAATGAGATGATACACAGAAGACTCAGCAGAAGTATAAGGGCACAGTTTACATACAAACAGGCCACTTAACTTATAGGCTTCCAATCGTAGAACAGCAGAAAAAACGGATGTCAATCAACGTCCTAAAGAGCGAAGCTCCAACGATGATGGCACATCTGAACTGCTTCCACTGCTAACACGATGGTACAAGAGCTTCTGAAATACTGTGTGTTGAGTTGTTTCGGCACTTGACCTTCTAATCCAAAAGTAAGTTGATGGAAATCGGTACTTGGCCTTCTTCAGAAAACAACCCGTTTCAACCGGCACTTGACCTTCACAAAAACGACAGCACTGGAACCTTGACAGCAGCAACTTGCTTGACTTGCGTAAAAGATAACAGCAGTCCGAGTTATCCGGCAACATGTAACAACGCCGGGTACTGTCAAATTCTTGTTTCCGTCAAAAAGTTGAAATTTTGACTTTTACCGGGCAACGCCGAGTACTTTGAAAATTTTGAAGATGTTGACTGTATTGAAGAATGTTAATTTCTTGAAGGATGCTGATGAATTCTTGTTGAAAATGAAGTGGGTAAGGGACCCCGTGTTTGCTGGTACCAGAATCAAACCAGCTTATGGCCACCAAATGATGCGTGATGCCATATGATGATGGATGGTATCCGCATGTCTGGTTTTGTGTAGTGTGCAGATGTGTTCAGTCAAACAATGTTCATACAAAAAATAACAGGGCAATCCACATAGGACGTCAGTAAACTCACGACGTATAAAGTCAATGATTCTTGTAACAGCCGTTGACGTTTTTCTTCATTATTTATTGTGGACGCCACAGTGACAAAATGGTTACGCGAATATGTAGCCACATCAAACAGTCATTATCACAGCAACATTCAATACAGCAATAGACGGTAGACAGCATTACAATGATGAGTCAGATGCATGTTATATTTCATAGTGCTGTAAATGTAGTCAGGTGAAAAAACTCCATCCTTTTCTATAACAGCCAGGAGATAACCAGATGTATGAGATCAGTTCACTCTCCTTAGTCTGACTTCAGCAAGACAGACACGTCTGCCGAAGTATAAATAATGTCCTCAAAAATATCATCTAGATAATAAAGGTTTTCCAAACCTAGTTCATTTAACAAAGTAGCAAGTAATGGTCCTTGGGACATGCATCAACCGATGCAGTACAATACAGCGACATGTGAGCTGGGAAAACATCTCGTGACGACGACTTTCGAAGACAGGCTATGAATCGAAATCGCTCACGACCCAAAATCGATAGAGTTAATGAAAAGTCAATTTACCTTGCCTTCAGGAAATACACAGAAATATCACGCCTCCCGACATGTGGGAAACACTAGAGGTATTATCTCGAATAAACGAAATATCCATTAAGAGGACTACACATCCCTGACAGAACAAAAAAAAGCGGAGATCCCCTCTTCAACGAGGCATCTCTTTCGCCATTCAAATCGCTCACTCCACTAGTGGTGGGCGGAAACCGATCGACCAAAAAACAAGACCAGTCATGCGCAGTCCAGCGCAAAAAGACCACAGCTCAAAACTTAACTGCATTCAATACCAACGCGGGAAGACAAATGCTTACCGAGAAAAGTGACTATAAATTTCAAGCAGTTGTTGCCCTTGCGTTATAAAATAGATATTGTAATAAAACGATGTTGCGAGAATTTATCACGCAACAGTACCTCTAAGATTCAGCGTCATTATCAGATGAGTGTATGATCTTCTACCATCGTCCTCAAATCTTGTGACATGGGTAAAACCGGATGATGCTAAGTATCATCTGTGCCAGGAGAAACAAACGTTGGAACATCTACTTGTACTTTCAGCTTGCAAGGTGTCGCTAGGACTAGAGTGATGTATATGGTGACAGAGTTGAGTACTAAATGAGCTAGCAACTACAACTGACTTATTAAGTTTCAAGGTGAACAGCAAAATCAGGTCTATTATTACAAAGAAACACTTTCTGACAGCAGGAAAGTCAGCAAGCGAAATATTACCTTCGTGATGGTGTAAATGACTAGGGGGGATCGCATTAAACCGAGGTGGGCGAGGGGCATACCATGAATTCATTAAAAAATAAACAACATAGCTAAATATACAACACAAGTACCATCCATTTTATTCAACATTACTTGCCAGAAATACCTGCATTGTAAGGCTATCAACTGGCTACCTCAACGCTTTCCCTATCCAAAGTAAACACCTTTTCCTGTATAGTTACGGATATATAAGTTTCACACTAGTGCTCATGTCATATAATTTTAATCCCTCTATTCCACGTAACAGCCGGCGTGATGCTGACCACATCACCCCTAGTGTGCCGATGGTCTAGAAAATATGCACCCAACAGCATCTTCCCAATATGCCTCAATGGGCGTGTAACGGGATCCTTTACTCTTACCTATTCTACGCAACCATCCTTTAATGAAAGTCTTAGTTCTAGGTTGCCGTTTTTGTTGTTCTCCTTGCGTCTGGTCCATACAACAGCACTATCTGGACATGTTAGTTTAACATTCTTATTTATATGCTTTATTATATTCCTATTGATTTCATATGTTCTCACGTAATTTTAGCGCCTTGATCTGTATTAATATCACTGTTTACTCCTCCAAATTTCTTTGTGTTATTCCCATGATATATGGACGAATTCACATCTTGTTGGAGTGTTTCTTCAAATGCACACTGGCTATCTTTTGTTGCATTTATTCTTATTTTATTTTCTCTACAGATTTTCAAACCCAGCTGCGGTGGCCTCTCATCCACCATGCATTTTTTTTTTTTTTTTTTTTTTTAATCTTGCATCTGGTTTCACTTATAGGATAGAAGAGCTAGGTTATCGGCACAAATTTCAATCGTCAAACTGTTGGATCAAGCTGACACAAGGGATATAAATTCTTTCTCTAGTCTATCTTACTGAGTTTAATATTTCATGTTATTATATTCTAGTCTGTCTTCTGAGATTAATATTTCATGTTATTATATTCTAGTCTGTCTTACTGAGATTAACACTACGCGTTATTGTATTTTAGTCTACTGTATGTTATCATTTTAGTATCTCTTTAATGTTACTGATTTGCAGCTACCATCGTTCTTTCTTTCTTTTTATGTGTGTTCTAAGTCAGCTGAAACTCATAAGAGGAGTCGGGGTCCATAACACTTGTTTAAGAACCATTAAACTAAACGATTTATTGCTCACGTTTACCTGCTAGCAGGTAAAACCATTGCCAAACGAAAAGCCTACGTTCCTTTGCAATTTCTTCTCCGTTGTTCGATATATCCTTTTTCTGTATGCCACCAACGAACTTTGCCAAGTTGTCTCCTTTCTCTTCACTAACCAGTTCGTGCTGAGAGTTTTTCATATTAAAATCTCTCATATTTCTTACGCTTTCAGAGACTCATCTGTTGAAACGCGTGGCTATGCATAACTTATTTGGTCTAGACCGAAGCTGTATGAAGAAGACCGTTGATCTTTTCTTTTTAAAGTTTTTTTCCTAGTGTTTTGCTTGCTATCTCTCGTTGGTGGTTTTTTTTAAACCTTTACTATGTGTCCGTCAAGAAGACGCTGGCGATGGATTGGATGAACATTGAGAAAACATATTGATAGTATTACATGACAGTCTTTTTTCTGGAATCATGAGGTTAAGATAAGTAGACCGAAAAACACAAGAAGAAATGGACAAATGAAAATGATGATCAAGCGATGGAAAGATGATAAGCTGATGACACACAACAGGAGGATTTGGCACAAGTTTGTTGAAGGCGTACGTTCCTAGGAGAGCTGATGACACACAACAGGAGGATTTGGCACAAGGTTGTTGAAGGCGTACATTCCTAGGAGAGCTGATGACACACAACAGGAGGATTTGGCACAAGGTTGTTGAAGGCGTACATTCCTAGGAGAGCTGATGACACACAACAGGAGGATTTGGCACAAGTACGTTGAAGGCGTACATTCCTAGGGGAGAGCTGATGACACACAACAGGAGGATTTGACACAAGTTTGTTGAAGGCGTACATTCCTAGGAGAGCTGATGACACACAACAGGAGAATTTGGCACAAGTTTGTTGTAGGCGT